>SDVV010002925.1:0-22141 GCA_016164225.1 Gammarus roeselii
ATATCTCCACTTGTAGAACCACGAGCCTTTATAACAACGGATACAGTCGACTGAAACCTTGCAAATAACATCAAGACGAGTGCCGGCATCTTCTTCATCGGTTACGGCCAAATCGAGTTCCGGCTACATCTTCCTCGTTCACGACTTAGACAATAACAGTCTTCATCTCGATCGCTTACGGCAGAGACGAATGTCGTCGCATCATCTCCTACGTGCACGACCATCCCTCATATTAGAGGAAGAACATAATAACCAATATGAGAATGTTTAGTCTCCAGATAAATCGTCCTTCTGAGCTCGTTTGTCTAATTTATATCCATTCGTGCTGTGGTAGCATCAGCTATTCAATTAAACTGTAATTCATTTGCAGATATTATTCCGATGAAATACACAAACAAATAATTTATGAAGTACCCTAGGTTTATCTCACAGAGCCTTCGTCAAATCAGTGTTATACAACCCCCTCTGAAATGCAGAAGAGAGAGGCATGGAAGGGATGGTGATCGGAGGGGACTCGTGAGATGGAGTTTCCTCTATTGTCTAAACAAAATGTACCGTGAATGATGTTATCGAGTGCGCTGATTTGGTCTGATGTGGGATCTTTTATGCCAACAAAAACAGACTCTGAACATAAATAATATCTGCTTATGAACAAATCTTACAATGTTGAGATCGTTATTATACAGAGCACTCAATCTCTTTCTAACCAGATCCTCTCCAAAAAAATGTGGGGTCTGAGCAGAGACGGAGTACAAAAGCAGCGAATGACTGACAAAATAGATTGAACCTAACCAATTTGAGAGTAAATTTTCCTATCTTATGCTTGTTGATAACATATGAATATCAGAAATATTCAGTGATTCGTAAAATGGCATACAAACTGTTTCTTATCATTTATATAATAAGCTCTAATAAAAAATAAAACCACCCACAACCAAGCAAAATAGCAATGTATAAAACGAACGCAATGAAACAGTGTGATTTTCTTATGACTTTCTGTCACCCGATCCCATCAGTTAAAACGAACAAAGGAAATACTATCATAGCTTTATTAAATTCAAAGTTCTAATAAAATCAAAAAGTTGAATTTTCAGATCATTTTTCCTGTGCACTTTTCATTGGTAAACGACATAGTTAATCAAGTTATGTATATATGTACTTAGTCGCTGTTTTCAGTCGCAAAACGTTCTTAAACGTCATGAAGCCCATTCAATGGAACCAAAATACTTCCAGCTGTGATTGACGGGAATAGAAAGTGCACTCAATCCGATTTCGTGCCCATCAACTTTGATTAACGCTATTTTTAAACACGAGCAGATCTTTCTACTTAAAAATGAAAAACAAATGCTATTTTCTATGGGGTTGTGGCAAAGCGACTATCTAGGGCGAGGAGACTAGTTTACCTCGTTAAGGATTCGCTGACGAATACTCTTGTCCCGGGAAGGATGTGGCAGCTTCTCTTTGGTTATAAGTGTGATCGCCAGTAAGGAAGTTCATGAATTTAAATATCTTAAATGAAGGAGTTTTAAATTGCCAGGACAAGAACAGAGACAACGAAAATTACTCCATAAGAAAAACTTCTATAAATTTTTGCCTTATTTTACACTTTCTGAGTTATATTTTTTGGTCAATTTGTCGGAAAGAAAGGGTAAGATCATCCTGAGTTCTTCTACAAATGACTTGATCTATGTCTGCCATTGTTTTAGAAGCCATGCGTCATTGGGGCTGCACCGTTGAAATTCAAATTTTATTGACATTTTCGGTGACACGATTTAAAAGATGTAGCTGATATTTGCTCTTCTCTCTTCTATTGATGCTAAATCTCAGAACGAATTTTCATTTCAACGCTGTTGGAAACGAATCTTCCAGTATTCGCCATTGATTTTCTTCACTCGTAAACATTACTGACAGACAAGATATCTTTACTATCTTCCAGGCATGACTTATCGCACAGCATTTAACATTTGATATAAACAGCTGAATATGAGACAAAACCCATTATCATAGATACAGTAGCATATCATGTTATATCAAACATGCAAATTAAATAGCATTGCGCTGAATCACCTTCCCTCCTACAATATCAACAAAATATCATTCGCAGAGATCAGAGAGATCAGAGAAATCTTAATGAATTCAAAACAACGAGCAGGTAAAATACAGGAAATAGCCCAGCGTAGGAAATCAGTACCTGAACCCCGATCATTCGGCTTGTAAATAGTGTTACCTCAAAGTTCACGACGATACATCCTCATTTAACTGCATTACCGTAACGGGTAATTGATCGAATAAATGCTTCCGCAGTGCAGTATGTGTAGGTAGACTAACTATGAAGCAACGTATTATGAACGTTGCATATATCCATGGTAACTTTTTTCTCAACGGCGCCTGCAACATACGTTGCAAGTATGGCGCTCCATTATACCTATGGTAAATGTAGCTGGAATCAGCCAGCACTCTTTCGTGATATGAGGAGGCTTTACAGTGCACCGCAATACACGAAAACAATAATCAAGCATGGAAAAATCCACACATCAACATTTTGGGAACCCTAAACTCAAAAAGACTCAGTGCTGCCATCCCCGCATATTTGCACAATTCGTTACCCACTTCTCCACTTCCTCAGAAATTTTTAACCAACTGTTCGTCATATAGCTAGCACCCTTCGCTATACACACCAGAGCAGCTCCCATGAATACCTACAAATTGATTACACATTTAATTGAAAAATCTAATGACAGGTGCTAGTGTGCTGCTGTGCTTGTGAGCTGGTGTACTGATGTGTGGGTGAAATGGTGCGCTGGTGTGCTGGTGTGGTCGGATGGCTGGTTTGCTGGTGGGCTGGTTTTCTGCGGTCGCGGGTGAACTGGTATTCTGGAATGTTTGTGTACTTGTGTGTTGGTGTGCGAGTGTATTGCTGCGCTAGTGTACTGATGTTTTATTGTATTATTGTGTTGTTGCGTTGAACCTTGGTCTGCCATATGCCACCTGAATATATTTCAGACTTTTCATAACTGCGGTGAATTATTCGATGGAATCATTTATCCAGTGCATTTTCTCTTAAAGGCTAATAACGAAGAACACGAGTGTATATTAAAAATCCTTTACAAATAATAAAATGTTAAGCTACACTCGGATCCAGTTTCACGTTGAAAATATAGTTGACGTAACCGCTTGCCATATTGCTGTGAAGCCACTGACTGACTTGAATCATATTACAATTGCATCCTAGCAATGAAATCCAAATCGATCACATATACCGATTTCTTTCAAATACTGTTGTACAAACTAAATGTATCTACGAGGGTCTTATCCTGTGAGCAGATATTGTCTGATATGGGGCCTTGGGTGCCCACGTAAACAGACTCTGAACACAACTAACATATCTGTGTAAAGAAGTAGATAGTGTTGATGTCGTCATCAAATATTCGATGACTTCTGAACCTTGCCCTCTCATGAAAGATTGAGTTTCAGGACACATCTCAATGAAGTCTAACAAGGTCCTAGCTTACGGAACCTGAAAGGAATAGCTTACTCAAGTTGGCCGGTACACTATTAAGATCGAAAAGTTTCAGTTATCCGAATAATGACATACTGTAATAATGGACTGGAATATTGCTCAGCAAACATACTAGTTAAAATATTTTTTACGGGTTTCTATGAAATAGGATAATACAGTTGTCAATAATCGAAATAACAATGTTTGGAACGCGAGTAATGAGCAAAGTGAAACGAACAAAGTATATACGAGTAGGACTTATAAGTTCAAATGCTTAAAAATATTTTATTTCAGACTGTTTTCTCATTGGATTTTCCATTGACAAGCGACTTGGATAGTCAAACTATACCAAAGTGTACTGCGTCACGATAAGAACATGTAACAGTGTTAGATAAACATGTTTAAAAATCCTCAGAAGTTTTAGAATTTCAAAATACCATCTTCAATGCATTACAAACCAGGAACATAGAGACAGGAAATACAGTGATCAATTGAGTTCGCATAATTTGCCCTAAGCAATTTTTTTCTCAAAAATTTGAAGATTGAATCTATATTTATTCATTCACATAGCTAAATTATTATTGTGTGAAAAAAAAAAAAAACATTTGCAAGTAGAAAAAATGAAATTTTATTATCCTCTCACAATTATCTATTTAATACACGTCGGAGCAGTTGGTTTTGATTTAACATGGAGAACTCTTCCAAAAATCTGATTCGGGCTTCACAAATCATGAAATGAATTAAAATCTAATCAAAAAGAACGAATTGTATCGAAGGAGTGGATTTTGGATTGATATGTTTGGACCTAATTTCATGAGTCATGGTACATATGTTTAGTAAATGTTGTTCACAAAACAACGATCAAATGACATATTTTTTGGAGGAATTTCAATAAGAATGAAAGAATTGGACTTCACAAAATATAAATAAATAGCATAATGTCTGAATTCAAATAAACACTGTAACAGCATATGACGCAAACAGCTGCGTACAGCCCAAAACTCACCCTATATCAAATGAATACATTATTTGGAAATCGTGAAGCCAGAAAATTGCATCCGAATTACACCCAACGGCGATTGAAAGCACACTCCAGATTCGTGTCCAACAACATTGATTGAGTGAGGTTTTGCCCTTGATTGGGCGGTAGCAAATTTTGGATCTTACTCTACGGACTTTACTTCCAGTATTTAAGTACCACATCGATTTTTTCGGAGAACAGTCAGATTTTGAGCAAGCGGTAAATATTTTTTCCCGCGGACACGATTCTAAAACTGGTTCATACCATGCTAATTTTAGTAGCCGATCTTGATCTCACATTCGATTCGAGAATATATTACCGAATTACTAGAGGCAACTTTTTTTTTCTTGAATTTTATGTGAAGGTGTCAGCAGATGACTGAATAAGATCACGCGCGACTTGAACAGGGATGTACTATCATCAAGTAGATAAGTAATTTTCCATCTAATGCATAAGCAGAGTGACTCAATGAAGCTTTTAGGTGCTCAATAAAATATTACTTTGAGTTGGGAACATTTCCATAGTCATCTCAAGAATAATGTTATTAAAATACTTGATTGTTGATAACATTATGAGCTAGGAGATGCGTATGAAACTGCTCTTGACAATCTAAGCATCTAATACTAATATTACATAGCTATCGATTCGACCCTTGTGGGATCTGCAGCGTTTGCAAAACACCACTTGCGTACTAGCTGATGTTGCTCGATTGCCGAGGGCGTAGAGTGTCGAGCTCTTCTAACCATAGACTTCCATTGGGAGTTGGAGGTTGTAGGTTCGAGCCTACTTGACCCCAAGTGAGATATTCTGGCCGGTCTCCTAATTGGGTGAGAAGGCCAGCCCATAAACGCCGTTAATGGGAAGGCTATCAGGTGGCAGTTACGCCACATCCCGCAAAATAAGCGATAAGTCTAAAAAAACTGCTTCATCGTACGTCTCTGATACATTCCAATTGTAAGTGCATAAATTCATACGAGAAAATGTATATCATTTTTTTTCCACTGGCAAAAAAAGATGCGGAAATAAATACATTCATTTTGACGCATGAATTAATAAAATGACAGAAATATTGCGTACTGTTTCATTTTGAGCAAGGTCATGCGATGGAATGGGGAATATAAATTTGATCTAATGTGTTAGCATCTCTGCCCTGACATCACACTCAACAGATTGTACTGATTCATATCAGTTACATTCAATCGCATGCAGACATAATTTTTCCATGAAACCACTCCCTGTTATTATTAGAATTCGTTGTCTAAATACGAATTTTACTGAAAGGGAACCCTTATTATTGGTACGCTCTGGAATGCCTCTTCATGCTGGTAAGTTCTTCGATTGCAAAACACTCTGGTAATGTGATTTTTAAGCAACTTGGACGTTGCAATTGGACGTTACAATATATGCATTTATATTAAGATGTCTGATGTCAAATTAACGCTTTAACAGCATCAGCCGTCAACGCCTGCGTTCAGCACAAAACTCACCATATACCTGGATTATTTTGGTAATTACAGTATATGTCATCAAGCCAGTTAAAGACAATCAAATTACATCCAGATACAAAGAGGAGTACCCAAAGTAGGCTCATATCAGTTTGGTGTCCATCAACGTTCATTAAGTGAAGGTTCCCTCTGCACTGATGGGCGCTAACAGAAAATGGAGTACTCTACTTAATCAACTCCGATAATTTAAGTAGCTCGTTTGATTGAGATTTCTGAACAAAACAGTCATTTTTTGAGCCTGTCCAAATAGTTTAAAGCTGGTATACGATGTTGAAATTAGTTTATAGCCTGTAAATTTCAGTAGCTGATTGCTGCTTACATTCGATTCGAGATTACAAGAATAAACAACTCAAATCAACAGTTTACATACTAAAATTGTGTGCACGGTGTAGACAAATAGTCGAATACTATCATGAACATTTTAGAAAAGTGGTAGGTATCATCATCGAACTGATAATCATATAATTATCATAAGTTTTGATACTATAAGTATCAATTCTACCCTCTGAGACCTGCACCATTTGATAACGGACGGTTTCGTACTAGCTGACGTTACTGAGGAGCAAAAAATGCCTTCACTTCTGACAGACATATCGGAACCGTGTATCATTCAACAGTTAGTTCCAGCTATACGAAAATATTTCGGCTCATGAACTGAAGTACGTTTGCGGCTGATTCAGGATACCATGTTGATCAACAAGAAGGGAGGACATGCACTCGCAATAAGCCACATTAGCAAGTCAGGATACTCTGTGGATCAACTGGAAGAGGTGACATGCGCTTGCCCCGAGCAACATTATCGCCTCAGGATCCTATGTTTATCAACAGGATGGAAGAACATCTGTTTGCCCAGAGCTGCATTAGCGCATCATGATACAATGTTGATCAGCAGGAAGGAGGAACATGCGATGGCCCAAAGCCACATTTGCACGTCAGGATACAGTGTTGATCAACAGGAAGAGAGAACTTGCGTTTGCCCCGAGTCCCGTAAGCGCGCCAGGATACTATGCTTATCAACCTTATACTAAGAGAAATCCCCTGAAGATATAATGTTGAGACGTACTCACCAGCACTACTTAAGGGAACCGAACAGTATTACAATAAATGAGAGATCATCCAAGGAAAAAATACAATCAATTAGGTGTGAGTAGTAGACGTCGTAATATTGCCTAGAGGACAGAGTTTGGAAATCAAAATAGCGCTGAGATGTTTGCAAAAGTATTGAAGTTGTTGCAACGTAATGTACAGCGAGGTGGGTGAGAGCATTGGTGGGAGGCTAAGATGCAAGGAAATTATATATGTAAACCCACCATTCAACTTCATTCCAGAAGGACTTCTTGTTGAGTTGGACCAGCCCTCTTATAAGTGAGTGGATCTTCCTCACTTAGGTGGGTGCATCATTTCTTTACAAAATCCTGGAAACACAACTAACACTTGACTTCACCAACTTAGGGCCCTACCCAATTTTTGCTCACATGATGGCCTCCTGGTCACAGGGGCGCTCTGTAACGTCAGAGACCACCACGAAGACAAGGCGATCAATGATCTGGAGTCGACCGGACGGCGGCGAAGGTCGTTAATCAAACCTTGTTTGATGACTCAACAAACATGGGAGAAAGAAGACCATCAGGAGGAAAGCCGACCACACAAGGAGGGTGGATGTCGAGTGAAGAAAAGATGACCACGCAAGGAGGGTGGACGTCGCTTGGAGACCAACGACCTCATGTGGAGGGTGGATGCCGCGTGAAGGAAAAATGATCTCAAGAGGTGGGCGGATTTCGCGTGGAGAATAAACGACCTCAGGGGGAGGGTGGATGTCGCTTTTAAGAAAGACGGCTTCACAGGGAGAGTGAATATCATGTGGAGAAAAGGCGACCTCAGGAGGTGGGGGGATTTCGTGTGGAGAAAAGTGACCTCAGGAGGTGGGTGGATTTTGCGTGAAGGAAAGACGGCCTCACGCGGACGGTGGAGGCAAATAAGTATGATCTTATGCCATTTTTTTATTTCATTTCCAAACTTAGCGCAGGAAGGGCTAGTCAGTAGCTGTGAGCTCCTTGCCTAATTTGGCTTCACCATTGACTCTGGTCTTCTAATGTTTGAAACAGCTTTCATTGATCAAGAAAGTAAGAACAGTTCAATTCACTTCGATTTTATCCCCTGAATATCGACTTTACTTTCTAGTGTTTATACGTAATGAGCCCAATTTGCTCTCTACTCGGCAAGAGCTCAATCAGATTCAAGCGTAAGGCTCGATTTCATGTCATCACAGTTTGAGTTTACCACCAGTAGCGTAGCTAAAGGAGAGGAGATGAGGAGGTTTCTGGAGCGGCCTGACTTCTCTGAGGTCCTAAAATATGTATGATGAAGAAATGCATTTTTGACTTCGAGCTCATGTACCATTGTACAGAGTGCGACGGTTGGGTGCGGCGGAAGGGTGGGGCAGCAGGTTGAAGCGCAGGATGCAACGGCAGGGTGCGGCACCCAGCGACAGCAGGGGTGCGGTGACAGGGTGCTTTCCCTTATTATTTTGTCCCTAAGCATGATTCCCATTTCATTGTTGTTGGCTCAAGCTGGTCGATGCCTTCTTCATGTTTCTTTTAATTTATGATTCAATTTTTTCACTGAAATCCCGCACGAAGTTATCAATCCCTTCCACACACGCCGTTAATGTAATGCCATTTCTGAGAAAAAGTCACTTCATCTGTCGTCTAGCACTTACATTCCTTGAAGGCAGGTATCTCTACAAATGTTTGAAACATACTAAAGTACAGTACGCAAGGGTTCATCAAGTGTATAGCAATACCTTCAGTGTTGGGCAAAAATAACATCTGGATACAGTTCCGAATTTTTGTCTCTAAAATATCCTTGCAGAAATTGGTCTAAGTACTTGGAAAATAACCAGCATTTAATACACTCAATACAATGGAGGCAAGCCCATCACTCGTGGGGCTGAGGTGTATTATTGCCAATGTCTGGTGTTATCCGAGCTGCTATGATAGGAGAACTATAGTAATGAGGCGTGAGAACAGAGGCGCACCATCACCGAGAGCGGATCCTGTGAAGCTCCCTTCGCAATTATATTTTCTTGTTTCTAAAGATCATTTCCTTTTGATAGATCGCATATAATTGGCAAGGATGCCCCCACCTTGAACCGAAGGTGGTTGCGTTAATGACCGGGATGGTGGACTTCAGATTTTTTGCAGTATATTACGACTCTCACAGAGGGAACCGTGACCAGTGCGTAAACTTTGAAAGAAGGGTAACTGTTCGAATTTTGGAGGATGTTGAAAATTGTGAGAGTTCTTCTCAGCTCTCACGGTCGATTCTTCCGAGCTAAGTCTCATTCGATGAGTATTGACGGAAAAGATAAATGACTTTTCATTCACATATCAGATTCATATTTTAGATGACTCTAGGAGAATAAAATATCTTTTGAGAATTAAAACTTGCATAACATGGAAACAAAAAGAACCAAGTGAAACTTCCGCTGTTCCTCATACAAATCTGGAACTATTAAATGAAAAGTTTGTGCAGCACAGGCAGAAAAAATATGAACCATCGACTTTTCCCAATTAACAATTTAGGAAATTAACTTGCAAGGAAAATTTACCACTTTGGTATGTATGTACTATAAGACATATGAAATTATTTGCTCAGGTTTTCTGATAAGAACTCACACCCAACGCATTTTTTGCTCATCTTGATGACACTCGTTGTATTTGTGACTTCTGTTAATTGTTGTTTTCTTAACAATTGGCAACTCCCGTGTTTTCTGTGCATCACTTTGAGTCCGCAGCAAAGGGTCAAAACAGACGTGACGCGAAGAACATAATTGGTTAATTGAGGTCAAGTCAAGATAGGAGGATCAAAATTATCTTCAGTTGTGGCCAGTGTGTCATCGTTACTACAGCGCTCTCAGCTCCCGTTTATTGCGCATGTTCTGCAGAGTTTTGTTCAGGCGAGGCTGTACAATAGCGACCAAACTGAGTATACTGAAATAGTTCGCGGATGATGATATTCCGAAAATGGTGTAACTAAAGATGCCAAATTGCATATGCTGTCGCTGGACGGCTGACGAATCGCCTGGAGGCTGTCATAGGATAATGGTCGGTCAAAGGTGGCTAATACAGGCTCTAGTTGACGCTTGTTAATCTGTGATAGAACAAGTGAAGCGTTCATGGAATTTTACCAGAAAGCCGTCAGAATCTAGTTAGATGTCCAGCCCTAATCTTCGTCAGTGGCTTTGCCTAAAATTACTCAAGAAATAAGTGAATTAAGTGTTTGACGTTTGAAACTTCCTCTATCAAATAAGATATAAGTTCACATCTGCAATACAGATCTCTTAGTAAATAAAACCATATGAATTAATAGATATGCCCAGACATGGCAAAAGCAGGAATTATTTGCCAGTGCAACCCATAAATCACTTTGGCAATATCAAGGTCAATATCACTAAAATTACCGTTATTCTTGGTCAATATTTCTTCTGTAGTCAAACCCAACAGTTGCGACTTTATAGTCTTAATCAACATTTAAAATTGCAGTACATGACCTGATGAATAAAAAAACATCCTAAATGTGTGATGCAGGTGATTATTCGTGTATATGAATATTCCTCATGAAAAAGTTAAACGTTGGATTTTTTTTTCATGTATATTAGCATATGTTTCAAAATGTTTGATGAATTTTTTTACAATTGTCAATTCAAACAACATGCGAGAAAAGTCATTTCATGCAGACTTTGAATTGTGATGGAGCTCGTATCCATGACTGATTAATTGTGATAGGGCTTGCATCCAGGACTGATTAAATGTCATGAAGATCATATCCAGGTCCGATTAATTGTGATGGAGCTTGTATCCAGGAATGAATTATTTTACTTTAGCTCGTGTCAAGAACTGATTAATTGTGATTGAGGTGATATCCAGGACTGATCAATTGTAATGTAGCTGATATCCAAGACTGAATCTGTGTGATGGACCTGATATCCAGAACGTATTAATTGTAATGGAGATCATATAGAGGACTAGTTAAGTGGGACGGAGCTCACATCCAGATCTGATGAATTGTGATAGAGCTCGTATCAAGGACAGAATAATTGTGTTGGAGCTCGTTTCCATGACGGATTATTTGTCACTGAGCTCGTATCCAGAACTGATTAATTGAGATGGAGCTCGTATCCAGGAAAAATTACCTGTGATGGAGCCTAAATCTTGGACTAATGAACGTCTCCACCGTTCTAGCATATTGTTTTTTTTTGTTTGCCTAGAGCTATTTCAGAGAGTAACGTTGTCAGTGATACTATCCAACAAAATCGACGTCGTTTCCCATTTCATTTCTTTATTCATATGTAGTGATATATAAGCTAGGAAATTCGTGTGTTCAGCTACCGAAGTGCTAATTCGTGTGTCCAGCTACAGATGTATCCCGACATGATTGAAACACAACATTTTTATACGTGCATGATACTGTAACTCATGATTGCTTGGAGTTAATGGAGAAGTTAATGAATGAGTTAATGGAGTAGTTAATAAAGGAGGTAATAAAGGAGGTAATGAAGGAGTTAATAAGTAGTTAATGAAGTATTAATTGAAGGAGTTAATGAAGGAGTTATTGAAGGAGTTAATGAAGGAAGAAATTAAGAAGTTAATGAAGGAGTTGATGAAAGAGTAAATGAAGGAAGTAATGGAGAAGTTAATTAAGGAGTTAGAGAAGGAGTTGCTGAAGGAGTTAATGGAGTTGTTAATAAAGGAGTTAATGAAGGAGCTATTGAAAGTGTTAATAATGGTATAAATGAAGGAGTTAATGAAGGAGTTAATGAAGAAGGGAATGGAGTAGTTAATTAGGGATTTCATGAAGGAGTTATTGGAGGAGTTAATGGAATAGTTGATCAAGGAGTTAATGAAGAAGTAAATGAAGGAGTTAGGTAAGTAGTTAATGAAAGAGCTAATAGAGTAATTAATGATGGAGTTAATAAAGGAGTTAATGAAGGAGTTATTGAAGGAGTTAATGGATGAGTAATTAGGGAGTTAATGGAGTAGTTATTGAAGGAGCTGATGGGAGAGTTAATTGAAAAGCTATTGAAGATGTTAATGAAGGAGTTAATAAAGAATTTATTGGAGGAGTTCATGAATGAATAAATTAGAAAGTTACTGAAGGACTCAGTGAAGGGAGTAATGTAGTAGATAATGGAAGATTTATTGAAGGAGGTAATGAAGGAGGTAATGGAGGAAGTAATGGAGTAGTTAATGAAGAAGTTAATGAAGGAGTTAAGGAATTGGTTAAGTGAGGAGTTAATGAAGAAGCTATGAAGTAACGCGCTGTTTGAAAATCAGATGTTATGAAATTTATCATTCAATTTGTTTCATTATAAATTTGGCGGGAACTACTAATTAAATATTGTATGCATGAATACGATGATACTAATTTTTTTTATCTCATATTTTGACATGCGAATGAATTACGAAGTAGTGAAAACTTTCACAAACGATTTCATTTGTCCAGACATCTAGTAGAATATGTACGAGAAAACTCACAAAAAGCGAATGCATCTTAGCTAAAAATGGACCTGGATTATTATTGAATACAATTGAATCGCCTGTTGAATGAGGGATTTGTGATGAATTTATCATATAAGGGGGGTATACAAAAATAGATATTGCTCGCATCACAAAAACTGATTCGTGATGAATGGTTAATGAATTAAAATCAAAAAGATTGTTAGAAATGCACTTTTTTCTTTGGAATACATTAAAATACTGTATGGCGCCTCGGACGTCATGACCGAGCCTGAATCTTGGCATATTTTGTGTATCCGATTCGATGAAGCCCCAATTCAACAATCAATGACGTTGCAATGCAGCCCTCAGTTTTCATTGCCACCGCCGATGATCATCAACTGGAACAACGGACAGCTGTCATTTGATGTCAGGATTGCGTGAAGCCCACAAACATTGGCGTCTAACATTCTGTAACATCCTTTATGACAACCATTGGCTAACAAACAATACTTGCATAACATTATACTGATTCCGACTTTTTTATCAAAATGGAAGAGATGTTACGTCATCCACTGGCCACATTCTGCAAAATCAAAATAAAAAAATCTTAACACTCTACTCGCTGCCTTTGAAATGATGGCATTTTCATCTGCTTTGCATTGGTAACATGTATCTAGTTATTGTATCCTGCTAAAATACCCTACTCACTTCGTCCACAGTGATAGCATTCACGTCTGCTTTGTATCGTGAGATGTATCTAGTATCTGCATCCTACTTATCACAACCCACTTCATTCCTAGTGATGGCATTCACGCTTGCTCTGTGTATGTAAATGTAAATAAATACTGTGTCCGGCTCAACACTCTACTCACTGATTTCATAGTGATGACATTCACGTCTGCTTTGCATCGGCAAATCATCAGTCATCGTTATGCCTGTGCTTAGAGTATGATGCATAAGAATTATCTGCCAATTGTGGCTCGGACATTGCTCTAGACACGGTGAACATTGCTCTAGGCATAGTGAACATTACTCTAGCCACAGTGAACATTACTATAGACACGGTGAACATTGCTCTAGACGCGGTGAACATTGCTCTAGGCACTGTGCGCACTGCCCTAAACGCATGTCGATCATAATGTGCATGGTGATGTTGAATCGATTGCATTAATGTGCTTCTGACGATTCAACAATTTGGAAAAAAACGGTATTACAACTGCTCCATGTTCTGTGGAGGTGATCATTTTGGGTATCAGCACATCTGGAGCTACTCCTCTTTTAACTACAACTTCTATGGAAGCAATGGAATTATTGTCTAATCTTGGAACTAGAGCGTTTATGGAATCAATGTCTGCCTTCGAACCCTACCGCGTTGGTTGGTGATGAAGGAAAAATAACCCGGGAATGTTCTGTAGACCTGAATGCTGCTGCAAGTGTCTTTTTTATTAGGCTTGGTAAACTCGGAACAGCTTAATTGATACATTGTATATCAAATAGAGACTTCAGTGAGCAATCATTCACTGCATAGTATCGATCATTCAGTGCATAGGATCAATCATTCAGTGCATAGTTTCAATAATTAAGGGCATAGTATCAATCATTCAATGCATATTATCAATCATTCAGTGCATAGTATCAATCATTTAGGGCATAGTATCAAATCATCCAGTGCATAGTATCAATCATACCGTGGAGAAAATTGCCGACAAAGGAGGACTACACTGTGTGAATACAAACTTTAATTTTGAAATAAGATCCGGATTATTTTCAGCGGGGAAAGCAGCATTTCAATGCGGGTGGCACAGTGCGGTACGGCATCCCATTGCCTGTGCATGGCACAGCGCGGTTCGGAATCATATTGTCCGTGCATGGCACTACACGGTTCAGCCTATCAAAGCTCGTGCATGGCACAACGCGGTGCGACATCCCATTGCCCGTGCATGGCAAAACGCGGTTCAGCAAATCAATGCTCGTGCATGGCACAACGCGGTTCAGCATCAAAATGCTCGTGCATGACACAACACGGTTCAGCATCTCAACGATCGTGCATGGCTCAACTCGGTTTGGCATCCAATTGCACTTGCATAGTACAACGCGGTTTGGCATCCCAATGCACGTGCTTGACGCAACGCGGTTCAGCATATCAATGATCGTGCATGTCACAACGCGGTTCGGCATCCCAATGCTCGTACATGGCACAACGCGGTTCGGCATCCCATGCTAGTGCAATGCAAACCACAGTTCGGAATTCTGCTCAGTACTAAAGTAAAAAAATATAACACAATGAGACAGTTTGACTTGCTGAAGAAGAGGACCTGGAAAATAAATCACTTGGGAAACAAACGGAAATACGATCAAAGCAGGGATCAAGAACTCGTGCATCTACCTGGACAAAACCCAGACAAAAAAACTGGGTCGGGCAACAGAAGCATTGATGGCAGTAAATTAAGTAGCTCTGTGTACAACACAACAGCGGATATGCAAGGCATAAGAAACATAAGATAGGAAATAAAAGTGCTGCTAGAAAAATGTGCTGTCATTAATGCCTAAGGTAGATACATACAAAGTATAGTGAAAACAAGAGTATATTATATTGGTGGAACCAATGAACCTTAGCTGGATATGCATGATCGTAACTTCCAGGCGAAAATAAACCTACTAGGATTCGAAATCTTCAGTGTAGGCAAGCCTCATGCAAGCAGAAGGGAGGAGGGCAGATGCTTTAGGTGAAATACATTCATCGTTCAATACTTCGCAGGTCAATAGCAACAACAACTTATGAGATATCCCCCGTATCCCCTCCGAAGGAATATCATCGAAAATTGTACTAGTGTACCGAAATCCATGAACAGCAATGGAGGAAGAAGTTCAATTTGACGAATTGGACAATATCATCTCGTCGATACATGAGGCTATTCGACCTACCTGACATCAATTGGACAACACTGGAAGTCGACTTACGTAGTGACATGTTGATACTACTCGTTAATAAAAACAAACAAAAACCGTCCGTGGAAGAAACATCCAGTGGCTCTAACATATTGCACCTAACTTGATCGACAGAAGAACAAGTAGTGGAGCAGATAGTAGCTGCAGAAACCATATTCGGTCATCATACTATTGAAATTCAAATCAGAGCACGTCATCAGGCATAAATAAAATTTCAAAAGTGCAATTTTGACAGCTTGCAAACATAGACTTCGGGTACGAATTCAATTATAGGACAGTTGATGAATGTGTTTTGTGCAATTTAGAGAGCAAGTGCTGCAAAAAAACAAACAATGCGTCCCAGAGAGAAAAAACAAAGCTACTGCTTGCCGACAAACATCCTTTAAAGGCCACAAACTAATACCACACTAGAATCACCCTATGAAGACCACAGAACCAAAACCACACCAGAATCATCCTATGAAAACCACGAAATCAATACCTCACCAGAATCATCATATCAAGACCACAAAATCAATACCTCACTAGATTCATCCTATCAAGACCACAAAACAATATCACACTAAAATCATCATATCAAGACACCAAACCCATTACCACACTATAATCATTATATCAAGGCCACAAAACCAATACCACATTAGAATCATCCAATCAAGAGCACAAAACCAATAGCACACTAGAATCATTCCTATCAGGACCGCAAAGCCAATACCACGCTAGAATCATCCTATCAAGACCACAAAATCAATACCACAAAATCATCTTACAAAGACCACATAACCAAATACCACACCAGAATGCTCCCATCAAGACCACAAAACCAATACCACACTAGAATCATCCTAGCAAGACTACAAAACTAATAACAAACTAGAATCATCCCATCAAGACCACAGAGCCAATACCACACTAGAATCAGAACTAGCGCATGAGCGGGCAGTTAGAAGAGAGAAATGTGGTCAGAAACGCCAAGAGGAACAAGGAAAAAGTGGCCACTAGTGTGCGCCCACTCAATTCAAAATAGTTCGACGCATATGTGAGTAATTGATGAATTGTTCGTGAGAGAATCTGCCCTTACAAAATAGAGCATCATTCGATGAAGGCATGTTAACGATACTAATCGGAATACTTTGTAAACGTATTCACAAACTTACATTTCATTATTATCCTAGATGTAAAACGTCATAGAGAAACGAAACAATTATAATATATTGTATTTTCTTGACGATAAAGTACAATAACGATTTGACAGGTGAAGCGTTTACAAATGTACAGTACCAGATGATCTGCACCCGAGAGTACTATTAAGCCTCTCCGAAATCCTAAGCGGTCCAGTGTCGGAGATTTTTAACAGTTTATATGAGGACTGGGATTATCACAGATGGTTGGATAACAGCAAACGTTACAGCCATATACAAGAAGAGAAGTAGACAAGAGACAGGGAACGAGAAACCAATCCATTTCCCTTTTGGGGACGGCATACCTTTGGACAGAGAGTTGAAAACAAGATTAACAAATCACCGGTAGTATAACATGTCGACAGTAGTGGAAACAATGCATCAGACAAATGCATCAAGAACAAACTAAGCTGTCTCGCCCATCTCCTGCACTTTTTCAGTTAATTCATCGAAGTATACGACGAAACGGAAGAAGCCAACCTAATCTACTTAAATTTCATAATATTTGTCTGAAGGTCCCCATGAACGAATACTGAAACAAAGTGAAGGCCTACGGCATAACTAGGAAAGTGACCAGGCGGTTTTGAAATTAGCTCACTGTCCGCAAACAAGGGGTCTGTGTTGTCCAAACTGTGCCGTCGGCAGCAAACTCTGTCGTCGGCAGAGTTTGCAGCCGACGATAGCAAACTCTGCCATAAAGCAAACTATGAGCAAGATTACATAACTGTCCAAAGTGTTCTCAATAAACTAGTGGATTGGTGTGATATTAAAAATAAACACGCAATGTATACAATGACAACGTGATGGCCGACCAGCATATGACTGAAGTAGACCGTTATCGAGACCTTGGAATAATGATCATCGAAAACCTCATGTGGAGGAACCAAGTGGAAGCCAGCTACAAGACAATAGAGTTTATGACCATATCCAGAAATGTCAACTCCAAGGCCGGGACATCATGCTTCCGTTTTATGTTTCACTCGTCGTTCCCTCATGGAACGCGTAGTAGTATTTTGATCTCCTCACCGCAGAGGAGATTTCAAAAAAATGGTTTAGTACTGAGCAACCAAAATAATTCTGGGACTGAGCAATAAGACACACCCGCAACGACTCGACGAACTGAACTGACATCAGTTGAAAGAAGAAGACTTAGAGGTCAGCTGATAGGAATTTTCAAATACCTAAATGGGTTTATCCGAGCTAGACCGTGAGTTATTAAGGATTTTAAGATTTTAAAGATTCAAGTTTTTTCCTCGGTAAAATGACAGGTTTAAAAAAATACAGAAATGTCATACTCTCACCGATGCTATGTTCCAACTCTTCGTCAGCTTGAAATGCTGAAGACAAAATTTGCTACGTTAATATACTTAATATTAACGTTTAAGTAATAGTGGCGAATAAACAAATATTTACATTATACCAATCAAACGATTTTGTTGGAGGGCATATTCTGCGTTGTTAAATTTGTTATGACCAGATAAAACGATACATTGAACAATTGATTCGTCGAAATTTTAATTAACATGAGTTTGGTCAACTTACGTTCATGAAATCATGAACATATACTGTTCACACTAACTCTATACAATGAAACTGAGAGTAGGAAATGTCCGCGTTTATAAAACACATACTCACGAAATACACATGAGCTAGATTTAAAAGAAACATTTCAGACCAGAAGGCGTCCTTGATTGAGATTAAAATTCAAGGAATTTAGAAATGCAGTTAAAGCTATTCAGAACTTCGGTTGTCGAAAACTTCTTTCCAACCAAGATACTAAGTATTAGGAAACGTTTACCACATAAAGTGGTCCATAACAATAACGTCAACGCAAGTGCCTATCAAGAAGACGATAAATGAGGTCTGGAGTAAAGGTATACGTTAGGGGCAGAGGATGGTACACCGAGACAGGGCTCCAAAGGCTACACCGCACCCATTCACTGTCTTGCCATATGTCGGCAGAGGATGGGTCACCGATGACAAGGTGGCTGCAACTGCGGAAATTTGAGGGTTATACCAGAAATTGAGTTATACAAGAAATTCTTTTCTGTTGATGTTTCTATAAAGAATAGATGTGCGACAGACCGACAATAATTGGCGTAAGACAGCCGACACAAGTATGTGCTGTTTTCATTGTACTGGGAAACCTTTCCGTAGTAGAGCCGAATCAGAGTGAAGGATTTGAGACATTATCACGCTTATTCAGAATATTATGTATGAATACGCACAGTGGTAAGAGCGAGCAGTGTTGTAGGGACCAAAGCAAAATTGCGGCTTGGTCTCAAGCTGGTTTCAGCGGCTGTTAAATTCCGGTCACTCGTAAGTGCAGCTTGATCCATTAAATCTCCTCAGCGGCTCTAAAATGCCAGCATTTCCTTAGGGCAGATTAATCCAATAAACCTGCTCAGCGGCTTTAAAATACATGCCACTCGTTAAGGCAGCTTGATCTATTAAACATATTCAGTGGCTTCAAAATACCTGGAACTCGTTAAGGCAGCTTGATCCATTAAACTACCTCAGCGGCTTCAAAATGCCAGAAACTCGTTAGAGGCAGCTTGATCCTTTGAACCTCCTCAGTGGTTCCAAACTACCAGCATCTCATTTCAGCCACTTGATACATCAAACCTCCTCAGCGGCTCTAAAATACCAGCAACTCGTAAGAGCAGCTTGATTTTAAACCTTCTCAGTAGCCCCAAAATACCAGCAACTCATTAGGGCAGCTTGATCCAATAATTTTCCTCGGGTGAGACCCAGTGTAAGTCAGAAGTAGAAGAAAGTAGAGTGCTGACCTTTTCGTGCAGATAGCCTATAGTGAACCTTCGCAGAAGTTAGATAACAATGTTCCCAGGGCCGCCACCGCGAGCAGGTGTGAGAATCGCCGCCGTTTAGTTGGGTTTCGCCACATTCTTTAATCGTGATCTACGGGATAAGATAGTAACATATTGAATTGTTCATAGCAGACATCACACAGATTTTGCTTATCTAGAAGTTGTGCAGTTCTGTTATCATCAGGCTAAGTCAATCCGCACTGCATCAATTTATGAAAATAATCATCACACAATCTCCGTACTAAATAAATTCCACACCTCTTAAACCAAATGAACCGTCACTTCAAGCCTGATTACTCGTCATTGTAACTAAAATTAAAGTAAACAATTGACTGTCAATATACCTCCGAAAGGCCACATTGTTTTGCCACCTGTTAGGGGAGAGTTTCTTCCAAACATTATCTTCCATTTTACTTTTTCGGTGACCAAAGGTCATATTTCTTTGTAGCGACAGGCAATCTTCGCACGCAAGAAAATTCTGAAATTTTGTGTCATTTTGAAGTTGTAAAATTCAATGATAGTCATGATGTTAGTTATGAAATAAATATTTGGTGAATAGTTAGGTTTTTGCCACATTCGGTATGGAATTTATAACTAACTACAACACTGGATAGAAGGCTCGAAAACCCTGGTTTCACTTAGGAACTACATTAAGTCTCAGACCTGGATCTTCAATTTAGTGATGCCCTCCGAAAGCAGCTGGTGATTGTTCCCGTGGAATAGTTCACTATTAAATGGACTGAAATCCCAAAAAATATATACAAAACCTTCACTACATCGTTTCCATGAAAGTAAATACTGTGGTGTTTTTAGTGACGCCCAGGAACGGTGAATATGATGAAATGAATGGGTAAGTGTAAAGATCCGTGTCTTAGTATGTAACGTCTTTGTCAATACTTAAAAAAAAGGTAAAAATATTTGAGCTGTATGGCACAGCCTGGAAATAATTCCCAAATTATTAATAGTATTATTGGAGCTTCCGTTTCATATATGGGGGAATTAGTTCTCAGCGTGTCGCCGCATGCTGCAATAAGACGTTACTTCAACGCTCGTCAATGTTGAGGTGTTTCAGGCAGTTCTGTGGCGCAGCAGCAAACCATACAGCTGTCACGTATAAGTCCATCATTCGGCGTATGTTTTCTTTGCTGTCCGATCAACTTTTCGTGAACTCAGACGAGAAATAGGAGGCAAGGATGGGCGACAAGAAGCAGTCGGTGATAACAAATGAAGGGATAATTTAAAGGCACCATACAGATGGGTTTAGTAACCTGATTCGTTTCAGGGGATGTGGAACATTGGGCACTACTTAATTGAATCTCTAACATTGTACTGACGCTTGTTTCTATTCTTCGAACCCATAGAGTAGATTGTGAACAGTTGTCTCGGATCCCATAATGTACCGAGAAATCACCCGTAAATGTTTATTATCGATATCCGGTAGGTCCCTGCATTTATCAATGCAGAGCCCTCAGCTGATTTTTTGTCACAATTCTGTGTGTATAAACTGACAGCTTCGGGATGTCACCTAATCCCGTGTGTAGCTTCTTTCAGATTTGGGATGCTACCTAGTTCTGTCTGTAGCTCCTTTCAGCTTTGGGATGTCACCTAATTCTGTGTGTAGCTGCTTTCAGGTTCGGGATCTCACTTAATTCTGTGTGTAGCTCCTTTCAGGTTCGGGATGTCACCTAATTCTGTGTTTAGCTTCTTTCAGCTACGGGATGTCTCCTAATTGTGTGTGTAGCTCCTTTCAGGTGCGGGATGTCCCCTAATTCTGTGTCAAGTTCCTTTTAGGTTCGGGATTTCACCTAATTCCGTGTGTAGCATCTTTCTGGTTCGGGATGTCACCTAATTCTGCGTGTTGTTCCTTTCATTTCCTCGATGTCACCTAATTCTGTATGAAGCTCCTTTCAATTTCGGGATGTCCCCAAATTCCGTTTGTAGCTTCTTTCAAGTTTGCTTTGCCACCTAATGCTGTGTGTTGTTCTTTCCAGCTTTTCGATGACGTATAAAATGTTCAGTGCTTTTTTGAATCCAGTGTTTTCGAAGTGAGGACTCAAGCCAGAATAGAGAACTCGCAAGATGAAGGGTGCGACCGCCTTGCCAAACTTTTCGAACGTTGACCATATTTTCTTTCCTCTGTTCCTTATCGTTTAAGCATGATACGTTTCATATTTTGTTAGGAAGCTTTCTATGCAGACAGATGAGTTGACTTAAATGTACGAAGACACTTAACCTCACAGTAAACTCAAACGATGCTTTCACGCAGTTCCATAGTATATTAATTGAACTGTTCGAGGTGCATTTTCCGCTTACAACTAAAGAGCTCAGCTACAAACAAGCTAAGAATCCGTGGATGACACCTGGTTTACTTGCCTCACAAAAAAAGGACAGACTGTACCGTAGATACAAAAGGCATCCCATCACTCGTAGAGATGAATTTAAACGATACAAAAATGCATTCACTAAACTGACAAATATTGCTCGTGAAAACTACATCCAAAATTTAATAGAGACCTCTCAAGGAAATAGCAAAAAAGTCTGGAAAATCTTAAGCAACCTTCTAGGAAAAAACAAACAGAGTAATTCGGATTCAATTATTATTGATGACGAAGTCATCACTGATCCTCAAACGATTTCAAATGCTTTCAATAATTACTT
>SDVV010002926.1:0-22136 GCA_016164225.1 Gammarus roeselii
CCCTGTTGCCTTAAAAGACGGCTGCACCAATCAGAACACGTTAAGTAGTCAGCGCTGAAGCAATATCCGATACAGAGTGACGGCGAGCAGTGGTGATGAATGTCAAGCATGTAACAGGATGGGTGGAGCAGAAAGATGGGGTCGATGTATCACCATGAATACACCATGGTATTTATACCCATACAATTTTATTTTACGTTAGGATATTTTTGACGAATACAACAAATGTAATTATATTGAATAATGACAACTATTACACTATTAATGCGGATGCAGTGAAATAAAAGGCCGTTTAAAAATAAATCGTAATCATTTGATTGAGTTATACATAAGTAATCACTTGAGTTACACTATACAAACAACAGCCTAGAAATAACGTGCCAGAACTAGTGCTGCCTTGACACATGAGAACCGACCTCGTTTATAGTATGTCTCAACGTATAGTTGTTTAACATGGAAAATAAATGCAATCAGGTTCCGCGGCTAAAATGTTTTGACATGTGAGGCTTCTTTAATTGCGATCGAAAAAGTCCGGGTCACACTCACATGGACGTTTCCATCCAACCGTTTTTGAAAGGGGGGTAAATGATGCTAATAAACCAACGAAAATTTTGCGACAAGAATTCTCGTTTAACGCTTCCCAAAATAGAGACAATGTATACAATAATGCTCATATATAATATCACATCGTGTACAGGAAGTTAGCACGAAGCACATCAACGCGTTATCACGAGCCTATCAAGCCCATCAATGCGTCGCCACGAGCCTAGCAAGCACATCAATGCGTCGCCACGAGCCTATCAAGCATGTCAATGCGTCGCCACGAGCCTATCAAGCCAATCAATGCGTCGCCACGAGCCTATCAAGCCAATCAATGCGTGCCACGAGCCTATCAAGCCCATCAATGCGTCGCCACGAGCCTATCAAGCCCATCAATGCGTCGCCACGAGCCTATCAAAAGCCCATCAATGCGTTGCCACGAGTCTATTAAGCCCATCAATGCGTTGCCACGAGTCTATCGTCCATCAATGCGTCGCCACGAGCTTATCAATGCATTGCGTGGTAAAGGTTTGGATGATTAGCACCTAATAATTACTTTGAAGTGACTAAATGATCTCGCCGTCTGCAAAAGAATGTGTTATAACTCCACGCCTTGGATGTTTCAACGACGCAACTACATCTTGTTAATTTGTTTGCTCAGCGTGGTCCAAGAAGAACTAATGCCCTTATTAATAGGAACAAATGTGCATCTAATATTACTATTTTTTTCTGAATTTAAGAAAAATAAAAATAAATAAAGTATTCATATATAGTTGTATATTTGAGTTCTTATATAAAAATTCATTCAAAGGGTACGTTAAACAGAAAATCCCTAGAACCTTGTAACGATATACACCTAAATTTTACATACGTTATTACCTTATTACAGAAATTATTGAACGAGGTACAGTAACAAAGAAAACATACAAAGGAGGCTCACAAAGACCCTTTGAAACTAATTACTCCCACAAAAGTCCTGACTATTCTCAGTGATTTTCGATTTCTTCGTTTGGACGACTTATGGTTACCGTTATGGAAAGGTTTTAGTCTTCCAAGGCAAGTTATGAAACGGGAAATAAACCACGTTTCTTGGACCGACCCGGGCTGGTCCATTTGTATTGTGGTTTATGTTGAAGGCCTGCGGGACCTACAATGCGCGGCAACGAACAAAGATGCGACCAAACCAATATACAACTGTTAGTTAGTAATTTAGTATTGTTTAACGACTCGATTAATGTATGAGAGTATTTTTTTTAACGAGCAGCTCTATTAATATTATAACAGTATGAAAGCGGACAACTGCCTTGCATGAACGGCATTAATGTGGTCAATTGTACAGCGTCTCTCATTCTGTACGTCAGTTTACAAATGATTCACCAGTACCGTTTGGTTTACAATTTCTGAAATTCTCTAGGAAAATCTGGCGCAATATCAGAACTCATTTGAAAATCTCTTGTAGTTTATTTGGGCCCCTGCGGCGTCGGTGATCTGCCTAGGGTCCCTAACTTGCCTACCAGCGGTGAAAATTAGCCAGTGAAGCCAAGCAATAGATTTATTTTTCCATTCTAATTTATAATCACAACATGGAAAGTTTGAATCTCAACATGCTCGGTTTAATCATCACAATAGAGAGTGAATGAAATCAAATAATGAATATTGTTACCTATGTTTCTTCTTGAGCAGCACTAGGTGATAGAACAACTTTGCACTAGGTGATAGAACAACTTAGCACTAGGAGATAGAACAACTTTGCATACGACAAAGGCTGCTGATTACTTCATTCAACCACTCTCACTCATGTAAGCGTTAACTTTGTAATGCATTCAGTTAATTACAGTCACGATGTTTACTAACAACTTTTTCTAATGTTAGTCCTCGACTAGCGATCTATTTCTTGTGAGCCACATTAATTTGGCACCAACTTTGCTGACGCCTAACATAGGGAACCGCCTACGAGTGATGCTTCAGCCTGGGGTATTAACTGGTTATATTTCCCGAAGGTTCCCAGGCATTAAACCTATTTTACGTCAGCGCTTGTTTTACGTTAAGTTCAGTTAGGATGGGTTGAGCCAGGCCTAATTTCCTTGTTTTAAGGGGTCGCTATCCCTAGCGCTAAATTTTTCTATAGCTAACGTCAAATCAACCCCTATCATCTCCGCCAACTATCTTATCGGCCCCAAATTGTTCCGACTACCTACCTACGGTATCATTTTTATACAGCGAACATTCATAGCGTTCCTCAGTCACACCAGCCACTGTCATATCTGCCAGTGACATTCTGGCGAAAATCTGTTTCAGCCCACGTCTGAATCAGCCACCAGTCGTACCATTTTACCGGTTATCACTTTAATGAAACTTTTCCTGCCCAACCTAACCTAACCTAGGGTACGTGTTTCTAACCCGCTGGGCAAAGGTACGTATTTCTAACCCGCGGGGCAAACATACGTATTTTTGTAGGGTACGTAATGCCGTTTTTCAGTTTTTTTTTATTGAAGTTTCATGAAAGTGGTAATTGTTGGGTTGGTACGCCTGTTTCGCTGGAATGACAGTGGCAGATATGACAGTGGCAGATTTTGAAATGGTGGAAAATGCGTGTGGGCTGAATTATCGTTAGGTAGAAAGCACGTGGGATGGAAGATTTTTAGCGGTTATGACAGTGTCCGGCCATGACAGTGAGGTGAAGTGAAGTGGCAAGAGTGCGGTTGTGCGGGAATAATTTTAGCGCGAACGCTGGGCTCCCATCTGACACAGTTTTGTTCGTCATAAACTAGATTCTACGATGGTGAAACACATTGAACTAGATTCTACGATGGTGGAGACATTGAACTGTCAAAATTCATGTTCTGTATTTTTTTTCGTAAGAAAATAGTACATCACAAGACATTCAGTCAGATGTCTAATAATTTCATTTTTCATACACTCAGATTGTATCCTGCATTTGAATGATTACGTCATGAAGTTGATTGAGTTATGACTCACATGATTTATGTGAGCTTAACCACATTAGTTTGATGTACCATAATGGCTGACCAATACCGGAATGACAATTTATTGCTCTCTTCGAACAGGAAAGCTGTTCAACGCAGTAAGCATTTTTCGTCTGCTCGTATCAGTTTTTTAGACGAATATCTTCAGAACAATACAAATAAATATTCTTAGGTGAACACGAAGCCATATAGTTCTATTGAATTCCATACAACCCGATGTTGTCCTGATTTATATCTCCTATCTATTATCACGGAATAATTCAGCCAATCGGCGACTCATAACCTAACCTAACAAGTTTGTCGCTATTGCCAAATCCGTCTTAGATGTGGACAGACACACTGTCCATTTCATTCACTATTGCTCCATCTCGAAATCTGTCATCCACGCATGATGAGTCGCCAAGGTTTCAACTCAGACCATTATGTGTCTTCAAGAAATTTTAAAAACTGTCCATCAAGTAAGAAGTAATAAAAAAAAAGTTTTCTTCATAAAGATGGAGAGTGATAGTTACAATGTCATCTGGCGAGATGAGCCGCACGCAACATTTATAGCTTGGCTCGAAAGCATGGTCGAAGACCTCTCTTTCACCTAATATTATTATCAGCCTCAAACGACCCGTGTCCATCCGATTGGAAACGAACCTGGAGGCTACTGCCGGAGCTGAACGGATATTCACTAATAGGACGGTTGGTGTTTTTCTCAGAGATAAAACAATTTAAAATCGATGTGGTCTTAGTACGATTAGCCCTCTTACTTCATTACAAAGATTGGACACGATTAGGGCAAGCTTAATTACTATTTCAAACAATCTTTTTTTTTTGTTCAGTAGTTATATCACTGCTAACTTGAGACTCCAGCAACAGATTGTCAGATGTAGTTACTAGTTGTCATGATGTTTTCTCTTCAGAAAAGAAGCTATACGCTCACTTACTTACTTCCACAATTGTAGCTATAACCCAATAACACCTACAGAATCAAAAGTTACCATCCTGCTATTTGGAATAGGAATGACAAATTGCAAGTAGTCCTGAAACACGGAGTCGATTACACACAAAAAAAAGATAGTTCCATTCTAGTTAGTTTCGTACAACTTTTCTCATCAAGCTGACGGGTCACTATTACAATCCAGACTTTAAAATAGATAGTCGTGAAACCTTCCTGCGCATTGTAACGCACCCTACTTCTTTTGGCCCTAAGAATTGTCTATTCATCACAGTGCTGAGAAATAACGTCAATCGTGCACTCAAGCACTCAAGTTCGCTTGATACTGAGTCACAATATCTGTTTGTCCCATGTAATCGTCGCCGTAGCTGTTTGCCACATATTCTCGTCACTGTAACTGTTTATCCAATGTAATCGTCACAGCAGCTGTATGTCCCATCAAGTCGTCACAATAGCTGTTTGTCCCATGTAATCGTTACAGTAGCTGCTTGTCCCATGTAATCGTCACAGTAGCTGTTTGTCCCATGTAATCGTCACAGTGTCTGCTTGTCCAATGAAATCGTCACAGTAGCTGTTTGTCCCATGTAATCGTCACAGTGTCTGCTTGTCCAATGAAATCGTCACAGTAGCTGTTTGTCCCATGTAATCGTCACAGTAGCTATTTGTCCCATGAAATCGCCACAGCAGCTGTTGGTTCCATATAATCGTCATAGCAGCTGTTTGTTCCATGTAACCGTCACAGTAGCTGATTTTCCCATTTAATCGTCACAGTAGCTGTTTGTCCCATGTAATCGTCACCGTAGCTGTTTGTCACATGTAATCGTCACAGTAGTTGTTTGCCACATATTCTCGTCACTGTAGCTGCTTATCCCATGTAATCGTCACAGTAGCTGTTTGTCCCAGGTAATCGCCAGAGTAGCTGTTCGCCACATATTCTCGTCACTGTAGCTGTTTATCCCATGTAATCGTCACAGTAGCTGTTAGTCCCATGTAATCGTCACCCTAGCTGTTTGTCCCATGTAATCGTCACAGTAGCTGTTTATCCAATGTAACCGTCACAGTAGCTGTTTGTCCCATGTAATCGTCACAGTATCTGCTTGTCCTATGTGATCGTCACATTAGCTGTTTGTCCCATGCAATCGTCAGAGACGCTGTTTGTCCCATGTAATCGTCACAGTAGCTGTTTGTCCCATGTAATCGTCACAGTAGCTGTTTGTCACATGTAATCGTCATTGTAGTTGTTTGTCCCATGCAATCGTCACAGTTGCTGTTTGTATCATGTAATCGTCACAGTAGCTGTTTGTCCGATGTAAATGTCACAGTATCTGATTGTCCTATGTAGTCGTCACAGTAGCTGTTTGTCCCATGTAATCGTCGGAGTAGCTGTTTGCCCCATGCAATCGTCACAGCAGCTGTTTGTCCCATGTAATCGTCACAGTAGCTGAGTGCCACAAATTCTCGTCACTGTAGCTGTTTATCCCTTGTAATCGTGACAGTAACTGATGGTCCCATGTAATCGTCACAATAGCTGTTTGTCCCATGTAATCGCCACAGTAGCTGTTTGTCCACTGTAATCGTCAAAATAGCTGTTTGTCCCATGAAATCATCACTGTAGCTGTTTGTCCCATGTAATCGTCGAAGTAGCTGTTTGTCCCATGTAATCGTCACAGTAGCTGTTTGTCATAAGTAATCGTCAGAGTATCTGTTTGTGCCATTTAATCGCCGCGGTAGCTGATTGTCCCATGTAATCGTCACAGTAGCTGTTTGTCCCATGTAATCGTCTGAGTAGCTGTTTGTCCTACGTAAGCATCACAGTAGCTGTCCGTCCCATTTAAACGTCGCAGTAGCTGTTTGTCAAATGTAAACATCACAGTAACTGTTTGTCCCGTTTTACCGTCTCAACAACTGTTTGTCCCATGTAATCGTCACAGTAGCTGTGTATCCCATGTAATCATCACAATAGCTGTTTGTCCCATGTAATCATCACAGTAGCTGTTTGCCCAATGTAGTCTTCACAGTAGTTGATTGTCCCATGTAATCGTCACAGTAGCTGTTTGTCCCGTGTAACCGTCACAGTAGCTGTTTGTCCCATGTAATCGTCACAGTAGCTGTTTGCCCCATGTAATCGTCACGATAGCTATTTTTCTCATGTAATCATCACAGTAGCTGTTCGTCCCGTGTAACCGTCACAGTAGCTGTTTGTCCCATGTAATCGTCACAGTAGCTATTGGTCCCATGCAATCGTCACAGTAGCTGTTTGACCCATGTAATCGTCACTGTAGCTGTTTTTCCCATGTGATCGTCACGGTATCTGCTTGTCCCATGTAGTCGTCACAATTGCTGATTTTGTCCCAGGTAATCGTCAGAGATGATGTTTGACCCATTCAATCGTCACAGTAGCTGTTTGTCCCATGTAATCGTCACAGTAGCTGTTTGTCCCATGTAATCGTCACAGTAGCTGTTCGTCCCATGTAACCGTCACAGTAGCTGTTCGCCACATATTCTCGTCACTGTAGCTGTTTATCCCATGTAATCGTGACAGTAACTGATGGTCCCATGTAATCGTCACAATAGCTGTTTGTCCCATGTAATCGCCACAGTAGCTGTTTGTCCACTGTAATCGTCAAAATAGCTGTTTGTCCCATGAAATCGTCACTGTAGCTGTTTGTCCCATGTAATCGTCGAAGTAGCTGTTTGTCCCATGTAATCGTCACAGTAGCTGTTTGACATAGGTAATCGTCAGAGTATCTGTTTGTGCCATTTAATCGCCGCGGTAGCTGATTGTCCCATGTAATCGTCACAGTAGCTGTTTGTCCCATGTAATCGTCTGAGTAGCTGTTTGTCCTACGTAAGCATCACAGTAGCTGTCCGTCCCATGTAATCGTCACAGTAGCTGTTTGTCAAATGTAATCATCACAGTAACGGTTTGTCCCGTTTTACCGTCTCAACAACTGTTTGTCCCATGTAATCGTCACAGTAGCTGTGTATCCCATGTAATCATCACAATAGCTGTTTGTCCCATGTAATCATCACAGTAGCTGTTTGCCCAATGTAATCGCCACAGTAGCTGATTGTCCATGTAATCGCCACAGTAGCTGTTTGTCCCGTGTAACCGTCACAGTAGCTGTTTGTCCCATGTAATCGTCACAGTAGCTGTTTGCCCCATGTAATCGTCACGATAGCTATTTTTCTCATGTAATCATCACAGTAGCTGTTTGTCCCGTGTAACCGTCAAAGTAGCTGTTTGTCCCATGTAATCGTCACGGTAGCTATTGGTCCCATGCAATCGTCACAGTAGCTGTTTGACCCATGTAATCGTCACTGTAGCTGTTTTTCCCATGTGATCGTCACAGTATCTGCTTGTCCCATGTAGTCGTCACAATTGCTGATTTTGTCCCAGGTAATCGTCAGAGATGATGTTTGACCCATTCAATCGCCACAGTAGCTGTTTGTCCCATGTAATCGTCACAGTAGCTGTTCGTCCCATGTAACCGTCACAGTAACTTTTTGTCCCATGTAATCGTCACAGTAGCTGTTTGCCCCATGTAATCGTCACAGTAGCCCTTTGTCCCATGAAATCATCACAGTAGCTGTTTGTCCCATGTAACCGTCACAGTAGCTGTTTGTCCCATGTAATCGTCACAGTAGCTGTTTGTCCCAAGTAATCGTCACAGCAGCGGTTTGTCCGGTGTAATAGTCACAGTAGCTGTTTGTCCCATGTAATCGTCAGAGTAGTCTTTTGTCCTTGTAATCGTCAGAGTAGCTGTTTGTCCCATGTAATCGTCACAGTAGCTGTTTGTCCTAAGTAATCGTCAGAGTAGCTGTTTGTGACATTTAATCGCCGCAGATGCTGATTGTCCCATGTAATCGTCACAGTAGCTGTTCGTCCCAGTTATTCGTCGCAGTAGCTGTGTGTCCCATTTAATCGTCACAGTAACTGTTTGTCCCATTTTATCGTAAAACAGCAGCTGTTTGTCCCATGTAATCGTCACAGTAGCTGTGTATCCCATGTAATCGTCACAATAGCTGTTTTTCCCATGTAATCAACACAGTAGCTGTTTGTCCAATGTAATCTTCACAGTAGCTGTTTGTTCCATGTAATCGTCTGAGATGCTGTTTGTCCCATGTAATCGTCTGAGTAGCTGTTTGTCCCTTGTAATCGTCCCAACAGCTGTTTGACCCTTGTAATCGTCACACAAGCTGTTTGCCCAATGTTATCGTCACAGTAGCTGTTTGTCCCATGTAATCGTCTGAAACGCTGTTTGTCCCATGTAATCGTCACAGTAGCTCGTTGTCCCATGTAATCGTTACAGTGGCCGTTTGTCCCATGTAACCGTCACAGTAGCTGTTTGTCCCATGTAATCGTCACAGTAGCTGTGTGTCCCATGTAATCGTCACAGTAACCGTTTTTCCCACGTAATCGTCACATAAGCTGTTTGTCCCATGTAATCGTCTGAGTAGTTGTTTATCCCATATAAGAGTCAAAGTAGCTGTTTGTCCCATGAAATCGTCACAGTAGCTTTATGTCCCAAGTAACCGTCACAGTAGCTGTTTGTCTCATGTAATCGTCAGAGTTGCTGTTTGTCCCCTGTAATCGTCACAGTAGCTGTTTTTCCCACATAATAGTCACAATAGCTGTTTGTCCCAAGTAATCGTCAGCGTAGCTGTTTCTCCCATGTAATCGGCAGAGTAGCTGTTTGTCCCATGTAATCGTCACAGTAGCTGTTTGTCCCATGTAATCGTCAAAGCAGCTGTTTGTCCCATGTAATCGTCAGAGTTGCTCTTTGTCTCAGGTAATCGTCACACGAGCTGTTTGTCCCATGTAATCGTCAGAGTAGCTGTTTAACCCATGTAATCGTCAGAGAAGCTGTTTGTCCCGTGTAATCGTCACAGTTGCTGTTTTTCCCATGCAATCGTCACAATAGCTGTTTGTCCCATGAAATCGTCAAGTAGCTGTTTGTCCATTGTAATCGTCACAACAGCTGTTTGTCCCATGTAATCGTCACAGTATTTGCTTGTCCCATGTTATCGTCACATTAGATGTTTGTCCCATGAAATCGTCAGAGATGCTGTTTGTCCCATATAATCGTCACATTAGCTATTTGTCCCACGTAATCGTCAGAGTAGCTGTTTGTCCCATGTACTCGTCACAGTAGCTGTTTGTCACATGTAATTGTCATAGCAGCTGATTGTCCCATATAACCTCCAAATTAGCTGTTTTTCCCATGTAATCGTCACTGTAGCTGTTTGTCCCATGTAATCGTCACAGTAGCTGTTTGTCCCATGTAATAGTCACAGTAGCTGTTTGTCCCAAGTAATCATCAGAGTAGCTGTTTGTCCTATGTAATCGTCACAGTAGCTGTTTATCCCATGTACTAGTCACAGTAGCTGTTTGTCCCATGTAATCGTCTGAGTAGCTGTTTGTCCCATGTAACTGTCGGAGTAGCTGTTTGTCCCATGTAAACGTCACAGTAGCTGTTTGTCCCATGTAATCGTCACAGTTCCTGCTTGTCCCATGTAATCGTCACAGTAACTGTTTTGTGCCATGTGATCGGCACAGTAGCTGTTCATCCCATGTAATCGTCAGAGTAGCTGTTTGTCCCATGTAATCGTCTGAGTAGCTTTTTTTCCAATGTAATCGTCACAGAAGCTTTTTTGTCCCATGTAATCGTCACAGTGTTTGCTTATCGCATGTAATCGTCACAGTAGATGTTCACCGAAGCTGTTTGTCCCATGTAATCGTCACAGTAGCTGTTTGTCCTATGTAACCGTCACAGTAGCTGTTTGTTCCGTGTAGTCGTCACAGTTACTGTTAGTGACATGCAATCGACACAGTAGCTGTTTGTCCCATGTAATCATCAAAGTAGCTGTTTGTCCCATATAATCGTCAGAATAGTTGTTTGTCCCATGTAATCGTCACAGTATCTGCTTTTCCAATGTAATCGTCCGAGTAGCTGTTTGTCCCTTGTGATCGTCAAAGTAGCAATTTTTCACATGTAATCGCCAGAGTGGCTGTTTGTCCCATGTTTCCGTAAAGTAGCTGTTTGTCCCATGTATTCGTCATAGTAGCTGATTGCCCCATGCATTCGTCACAGTAGCTGTTTGTCCCATGTAATCGTCACCGTAACTGTTTGTCCCATCTTATCGTCACACGAGCTGGATGTCCCAAGTAATCGTCACAAAAGCTGTTTGTCCTATGTAACCGTCACAGTAGCTGTTTGTTCCATGTAATCGTCACAGTAGCTGTTTGTCCCATGCAATCGTCACAGTTGCTGTTTGTCCCATATAATCGTCACCGTAGCTGTTTGTCCCATGTAATCGTCACAGTAGCCGTTTGTCATGTGTAACCGTCACAGTAGCTGTTCGTCCGATGCAATCGTACACAGAAGCTGTTTATCCCACGTAATCGTCGCAGTATCTGCTTGTCCCATGTAATCTTCACAGTAGCTGTTTGTCCCATGTAATCGTCACAGTAGCTGTTTACCCCATGTAATCGTCACAATAGCTGTTTTTTCCCATGTAATCGTCTCAGAAGCTGTTTGTCCCATGTAATCGTCACAGTAGTTGTTTTTCCCATGTAATCGTCAGAGTAGTTGTTTGTCTCATGTAATCGTCACAGAAGCTGTTTGTCCCATGTATTCGTCACAGTAGCTGTTTGTCTCATGTATTCTTCACAGTCGCTTTGTCCCATGTAATCGCCACAGTAGCTGTTTGTCCAATGTAATCCTCACAGTAACAGCTACATATTTCCGTCACTGTAGCTGTTTATCCCATGTAATCGTCACAGTAGCAGTTTATCCCTTGTAATCGTCACAGTAGCTATTTGTCCCATGAAATCGTCACAATAGCTGTTTGTCCCATGTATTCGTCACAGTAGCCATTTGTCCAATGTAATCGTCACAGTAGCTGTTTGTCCCATGTATTCGTCTCAATATCTGCTTCTCCCATATAATCGTAACATTAGCTATTTGTCACATGTACTCGTCACAGTATCTGTTTGTCCCATGTAATCGTCACAGTTGCTGTTTGTCTCATGTAATCGTCAGAATAGCTGTTTGACCAATGAAATCGTTACTGTGACTGAAGGTTTTGGTTTTAAGTACAGATATAATGACATTATATTTCTCTACTGATATTCTTTTACTGGAACGGTTCCCTACGACCATTTTTTTTTTGCGTCGAAATGAACATAAAGTTGTCGTTTGGATGCCATAATCAGAGGTGCATTAAATAGGTGTGAAACACCTACGAATTTTAGGATTATTCAGCTAAAACAATTCTCAAAAGAAAACATTCATTAAGCGAACCGATCTGCCCCATCCAAGTGCCCACAAATGTTTTCTACTTTAGATTACACCAGCACTATTAATAGTCCTTTACGTTTAGTTTATTTTTCCCCAACAGAAGTAGGGAACTTTCCTACTCTCCGGAAGTGTAAGGACTCATTTAGCAACGGAAGTTCGGATGAGAACGAAACCTGTCCGCCACTATATAGATTTTGTCTATGCCTGAAGAGAGGGTTTGAGTACCGTATTCTGTGTTTTAGTTGTAGGTTTCTATACTGTAATATTGCATGTTGGACAGAGTCAACCAAGAAATTGCATACTTAGTGGCTCGATTATGAGATAATAAATGTGAACCGTAAGCTGAAGTTAGTTAAAATTGGGTAAGATCATATATTGTATGTTATTTCATATGTTATCTTGTAAATATATCTTCATTTGAAGTACTTCCACTAACTGGTAGACGCAAAAAATTCTCCGTTTTATGTTAAATAATAACGAGCTATGATGGCGATTTCCTTACAGTTGATTGAAATCAACAGTATCCGTAGTTACGGCCCACTGTAACATACTCACCGATCAACAGTATCCGTAATTCCGGCCCACTGTAACATACTCACCGATCAACAGTATCCGTAGTTCCGGCCCACTGTAACATACTCACCGATCAACAGTATCCGTAGTTCCGGCCCACTGTAACATACTCACCGTATCGAATCTTTCATTCATCGTCATCTTCGTACGCGGGTACATAACTTTTTTTTTGGGGGAGGGGAACACCTTTTAAATTCCAAATAGTCATTACGTTAAGAAGAATTCATTGTTATAACCTGAAAAAAAAAGTTATTTTGGCCAAATTGACGATGCGCGCCAGCACATGAAATAATACTTTTTCAAATGAATAGGTCTCGATCACGCTTACCACAAACTGCGACCACAGACTGCGACCACAGACTGCGTTCACAGACTGCGATCACAGACTGCGACCACAGACTGGGATCACAGACTGCGACCACAGACTGCGATCACATACTGCGATCACAGACTGCGACCACAGACTGCGATCACAGACTGCGATCACAGACTGCGACCACAGACTGCGATCACAGACTGCGATCACAGACTGCGATCACAGACTGCGATCACAGGCTGGACCACAGACTGCAATCACAGACTGCGATCACAGACTGCGATCACAGACTGCGACCACAGACTGCGACCACAGACTGCGATCACAGACTGCGATCACAGACTACGATCACAGGCTGTGACCACAGACTGCGATCACAGACTGCGATCACAGACTGCGATCACAGACTGCGACCACAGACTGCGATCACAGACTGCGACCACAGACTGCGATCATGTTATTTGTTACTTTAGCATGTCTGCGACCACAGACATGCGACCATTCGTTAAAGAATATCAACCACATCCACCAAGATATAGATGCTCGGATCACCACTTCTGCCGCCTGTAATTGCCTTGCCAGATTGAAACCTCCTACACTTCCCTTGCAAGTCCTGTCATCCAATTATCCTTCTAATCAAATGGGGACCTGAATCCCTCATAAGCAGAATAAATAAGTAAATGACCTCCGTGCTATGTTTCACAACATTATCTGCAAATGATGTGGTACGCTATTACGACAAAAACTGAAAGAAATTGAGGAGAAAGTTCTGGGTCGTTTTATCATGTAAGATTCCGCTGGAAGTTGCATGCGGGTTCTGTCGCTCTGGTGCCTACATAACGTGGAGGTCAATATTGTCGAGACCCTTACTATTCCTCTGCCAGACGAGTTTTTATGACCTAGTTTATGACTTAGTCGAAGTTCGTATTATCTAAGATGTGTGACCAATCTGCCCTGCAGTGGGCGTTCTTACGAGTCAGCATCAGTTTAAAATGCAGTTTGTAGGAGAATAGTTTTTTAACCACACACTAACATTGAGAGGTGGCATATCTTGAAAACGTTCTGAATGGATAGTGAAAGCATGATATTAGTTCCTTGCAATCTGCATTGGTAATGACATCGATTTATTACATTATCTGTGATACAAAATTTTCAAGTGGAAATTTGTCCTTAGTGTAGCAATTAAATAAATTTGATAATATTCACTGCTTGGTCGAGTTTGAACATCGCTAGTGAATTTTACAAAAATTTGAATGAAAGTGATGTATGAAACAGTATTTTCATCGAGTTAAATAATCCCATTCTCATTTTTCATTCCAGTGGATGTGACTTCTTTTCAGAGGTCACTAGGTATAAACATGCAACGAGCCTTTCAGTATTCCAATAGTAACAGATCCGGATACAGACACTAGACCGGACCTCCAGAAAGTAAGGTGGCTGATTGCAAGGCGCACCTAACCCTCCTCTCACACGCAAACAAACTTAGCACTGCGCAATCTTGTTTACCCCTACAGAGTCAGCGTTACCGGGCCCTCCCCTACCCATGACCGTCCAGTCTCTCAACGAGACGCTAGGACAGGGAAAGCACGTCAGGGCAGCGTCAAATCTCATTCATCCACAACTATCCTCTACTCACGCTTATCCATTCCACACTCCCTCGCTATCTCCACACATATGTCTCTCCTTCATATCACCTGCATCACTCCATTGGTCAATCACTAGACCTTCGTCCACTCACCTCCACTTTCGTCACCCTTTTCACCAATCTTCCATCTTCCATCTCAACCAAAGTTATCATTTCAGAACACGTGTATCTACTCTGACGACCAACTTTCTCACCATCCCGGTTCTAATTCGAACAACGTCATTACAGATCCTATCTCTCAGCTTCACTCCAGCCATGTTCCTCAAACATTTAACCGCGAAACATTCGAAATTCTCTCGTCCGCCGTGGAAGAGAGAATGTACAACATGCAGCCCTGATGTTAAACGCCCTCCTGCCACAGCACACGTTCTTTGAGTACGCGTCTTCTTCAAGTACATGGCAACTGGAATTGAGAAGATGAAGATGGACGACTACACATCAAGAAACTACACTTTGCAAACCACGGCAAAAAGAGCTGTGAACAGGAAAATCATTGACTACGCTGTGAAACTTACGTACTTGATCATTATTCTATCGAAGAAAATTGTTATATGATGACAGAGCCGTTAATATTGTTATTCTGTAAACAAAATACTAGCATGGATTGTGTCCTCTACATTTTTCTGTCACCGAATTCTTAGACTCTCCCTTATTATCGCATGGAAATACCTGAGATCAGTTCACATTCTGTCATGTTTTGTTCACTCGACAGGTCTCCGGATGACACGATGTGGAAATAAATACCACGGCAATTCTTTTGCTAATAGAAATGAAATGACATCGTAAACAATGAAGGAATGACATATCTGGCTTTTTTATCTGAGTAAACAGTTGGGCAGATTGATGAGCCTCCTATTATATTTTGAGCCTCCTATTATTATAAAAGACATAAATGATGTATGACATCTTCATGTTACGCCCAGCTAAGCTTCAGGCAGTTGACTGAGTGTGCAGATTGACAGTGCAAAACTGAGATGCGTTAGAGGTTTCCTTCGTTGATGAACCTTGTACAGATGTAAGAAAAAAGCTGATTAAACATGCGGCGTTCTATTTCCTGTGCTAACAGTTACCATGAACAAAAGAGATTCATAAATTGTTCTAATATTGACCAAGACCACAATTAGTCCACAATGAATTTCTCAGAATCTTCATGATTAATATTCACTATACTCATTTGAACTGAAAAAAAAGATACTACAAATGGATAGTTCAGGGAAAATAGGCCTAATATGGATATAAATTGGCCAATTATAATGTACGAGCAGCGAATGAATTCATCGCATCTATTCAATAACTGCACGTTCTACAGAATTATTTTAATCTGTTGCATTCAACTAATAAACAATAGGCAACTTCATTTCCATACGAATAAATGTAAAAATGTGCGGTTTCTAGTATACGACGTGTCACGGTTGTTCCATAAAATTACCGTTCTTTATCTACGAAGCCACGCAATGATTGACCGCTGTTACTTTTCCAGCATTTTAATCCATATTTGACCATTACATCACTGATGAGCTTGGTCTCTAAATGTAGCGCAAGCCGTGGCGCGCACTGTACTGAACCAATGGCCATGATTACCTGATATGCGTACAACAAGGCTTTGCATTCCACAAAAATATTAATGAACCTTGATCTGAGTGGAACAAAAACAATGCCTTCACCAACAACAGCAACATCAACAATGGTCAATATTCCATAAACTTGTCTGTATTGCAAGCACAGACATTAGTGGTGGTGCCCTTCGCAGCAGCATCAGTAGTAGCTAGCAGTGACAACAACAACAACAGCGACAGCCGTAACATAGTAAATCAACCGCTGGACACATCGTATGAGAGACTTCAACAACTGATCCTAATGGTTCATAGCTTGAGCATGTAATGCAATATATTGCACATTTTTAGGATTTTGCAATGAGAATGTCTGAGCATGAAGTGTAAGCTGTCATCACGAGGAAGCTCTCCGATGACGGCCATAACTCGCCTCGCCTAGACTGAAAGTGGTTTCGAAAGCTTGTTAGTGGTTGGCCAGGCTATTACGGGGGGTGATTAGCCGGCTGAGTTGAGGAATCCAGGTCCCTCATGGTGTGTTACGACAGAGTTGAGGGAGGAATCGAGGACCCTCATGGTGTGTCGCGACATAGTTGAGAAACCGAGATACCTCATGATGTGTCGCGACAGAGATGAGTAAGGAACCTAGGTCCCTCGTGGTGCGTCGCGACCGAGTTGAGAAAGAAATCGAGATACCTCATGGCGTGTCGCGACAGAGTGGAGGAAGGAATCGAGGTCCCTCAAGGTGTGTTGCGACAGAGTTGAGGGAGGAGTCAAGGTCCCGCATGGTGTGTCGCGACAGAGTTTAGGAACTGAGGTACCTCATGGTGTGTCACGAGAGAGTGGAGGAACAATTGAGGTCCCTCATGGTGTGTCGTGACAGAGTTGAGGAACCGAGGCACCTCACGGTGTGTCGCGACAGAGTGGAAGGAGAAATCGAGGTCTCCCAATTTGTGTCGCAAAAGACTTGAGGAACAGAGGTACTTCATGGCGTGTCGCGACAGAGTTGAGGAACTGAGGTACCTCATGATGTGTCACGAGAGAGTGGAGGGAACAATTGAAGTCCCTCATGGTGTGTCGTGACTGAGTTGAAGAACCAAGGCACCTCACGGTGTGTCGCGACAGAGTAGAAGGAGAAATCGAGGTCTCCCAATTTGTGTCGCGAAAGACTTCAGGAACAGAGGTACTTCATGGTGTGTCGCAACAGAGTTGAGGAACCGAGGTACCTCATGGTGTGTTGCCACAGAATGGAGGGAGGAATCGAGGTACATCATGGTGTGTTGTGACAGAGTGGAGGGAGGAATCGAGGTCCCTCATGTTGTGTCGCGACAGAGTTGAGGAACCGAGGTAGCTCATGGTGTATCGCGACAGAGTTGAAGATTCGAAGTACCTCATGGTGTATCCCGATGGAATTGAATAGTCGGGGTATTTTATGGTGCTTTTCGACAGAGTTGAGGAGTAGAGGCAGTGCGTCAGGAGACATGGGAAAGTTGAGGAGATGAGTCACAGCATCGTGCGTTGTTGGCGAGTTGTGGACTCAGGGTACCGCATCGTGTGTCATGGGAGAGATGAGGAGAAAAGGAGTCGAGACATAGCGCCATGCGTCGTGGGATATCGAGGGTTCCAACACAGAGTAGATTAGATTAGAGTAAGGAAAACCAACGAGCACGAGTGCTCATGTCGAGTGTTTCCTTTGAAAGAAGTAAAAGAAGAGGGGGGGTAGTCAACGAAGCTCAAGAAATTCACGCACAACAATATAAAAAGCAAAGTTGTATGGACAGGAAGGAGATGGACCACTACTACTGTCACCACCACCTACTCCCTCTACCCCACTGATACCCGGGGCATCTCAGCCTCGGAGAAGAAAAGGACAAGAGTCAGGGTGACTTGTTCAGGAACGAGGTGAACAAGATGAGAAGTGAAGAATTCAGGTTTCAAGCGACAGACAGGCCCACACACTCAGCGGACTCATACTTCTCCTCGAGCGCATGCATGTCGGCTTGTCCCAGAGGTTGGGTCAGACGGTCTCCAACAAGGTATTGAGTCATGTTCTAAGGGAGAATATGATAATTAACTTCAACAAATATGTACACATTCAGGAGACCACCACACTCAGTTGCCTGGGTAGTGGTCCTCCCCCATGTGTTCAGAAGATTGAGTCTTCTGTACGCAAGTGGTTCCTTGAAGTCTGTCGCACTTCAACGTGAGACGTCGCAGTGACCTCTCCTAAGGACAGACCTGCCCATGGCTGATCTTGAGTCTAGGTCGGAGTTTTCAAAAATGTCGTGAAATTTTGATATGCGCAAGTGTAGGATGACTCCACGCTCAGTTTCCTGAGAGTGGTTCCCACTAGTGTTCAGTAGATAAAGTCTCTGAACACGTGTGATTGGTTGAGATGTCAGAAGAACATCTTCTTAAAAATAGAAGGTGTTCGTGGCAACTTCTGAGTTTAGTCAAAGACATTTTTAAATTTGACGAATAGTTATCTCAGAGTTAAGTAAAAAAAAAGCAAGATGTTAGTATTTACATTTTGAATTCCTAGACGATAGTCAAGGGAAAGCAAATAAGATGCAGGAGGAGCATCTCCTAGATATTTCACAGTGAGATGGCAGAATGGCATGTTCAAGATATTTCAAGGTGAGATGCCAGAGGGCATCACCAAGATATTTCAAGGTGAGATGCCAGGGGGCAACTCCAGGATGTTTGCTCTGTAGGAAAGAACTTAGCAGTTATGTCTCTCTCCTCACTGCTGCTGTTGGTCTTGCCCGAATCTGTTCTACAAGAGAGAAGACGGTTAGTCATCCATATTGTTCAGAGAATAGATTTCAAGGTGAGATGCCGCAGGGCATCTTCAAGATATTTCAAGCTTAGATGCCAGAATGGCGTCTACAAGATATTTCAGGTGAGATGCCAGAGGGCCATCTCCAAGATATTTCAAGGTGAGATGCTAGAGTAGCATCTCCAGGATATTTCAAGGTGAGATGCCATAGTGGTATCTCCTAGATATTTCAAAATGAGACGCCAGAGGGCTATCTCCTGGATAGTTGCTCTCCGGGAAAAAGGTTAGTAATAACTAAGTCTCTTTGCTCCCTGTTGCACTAGGTCTCGCCCGAATCTGTGCTACAGGAAAGAAGAGAAGACGGTTAGTCATCCACATTGTACAGGGAATAGATTTCAAGGTGAGATGCCGGAGGGGCATCTTCGTGATATTTCCAGTGAGATTTCAGAGGGGCATTGCCAAAATTTTCCAATGTGAGATGCCAAAGGGGCATCTCCAAGATATTTCATCTGTGAGAAAGAGGTTAGCAGTTATGTTCTTTCGGCTCTCTGCTGCACAAGGTCTCGCCCGAATCTGTACTACGGGAGAGAAGACGGTTAGTCATCCACATTGTACAAGGAACAGATTTCAAAAAGAGATGCCGGAGGGGTATCTTTAAAATATTTCAGGGTGAGATGCCAGAGAGGCACTCCCCTAGATATATTTCAGGTGAGATGTCAGAGGGGCATTGCCAAAATTTTTCAGTGTGAGATGCCGAAGGGGCATCTCCAAGATATTTCAAAGTGAGATGCCAGAGAGGCATCTCTAAGCTGACATGCTTGAGGGACTTTATATCTTGCAAGGGAGATGCCAGAGAGACATCTCCAAGGGATGTGACCGACGCTGCTATTCTGTATTAGAAGTAAAACTGTGTTGCTATTGTTGTTTATTGTCAGTCTTTTTTCTTTTCTTCTTTTTCCCTCCAGACACGAAGGGTAGAAGAGAAGAAAAAGAGAGTTGCATCGTGTCGACAGTGTCCCTCCATAGGAAGGTACTCACTGATTCAACAGATGTATGTTATCCCATTTCTCTCCTCTTTTTTCTCTCCCACAGAGATTGTAGAAAAATACCATGGTGTCGGCAAGGTCCCTCCGCAGGAAGATACTCATTGACTCAACAAAGGATGATATCTGTCGAATCCATGTCGTACCATAGAGTTGAGCAGACTTTCCTCCTGGTGCGGGTTCAATTTTCGCATGTCATGGGGTGTGGGTGTGAGCTGCCGTTGAGGGTCATCGGTAAGCGTCGCTGGGTCGCTGGCAGACTTCGCATGCACAAGTTCGTCAAATCTGCGTCACACCGTGGAGGTGAGCAACGCTCTCCTCCTGGTGCAGGTTGATTTTCACATAACATAAGATATGTGGGCGATGGGTTGTTGCGGATCATCGGCAAGCGCCACTGATTCGCATCTATCTATCTTTCCCTATTTTTCTTCTTTCATTTCTTTCCCGCAGGAAGGGTAGAAAAGTGAATAAAAAATATAATTATATCAGCAAGGTCCCTCCGTAGCAAGATACTCAATGCCTAAACAATAAATAAAATATGTTGAATCTACGTCGATCCATAGAGTTGAGTGAAGCTCTCCTCCTGGTGCGGGTTCGATTTTTGCATATCATGGGTTTGGGGGTGAGTCACAGGCAGAATTCAACCGCACTAGTTCGCATTTATTGTCTATCTCTCCCCATTTTTATCCTATTATTCCTCTCCCAGAGAGAGGGTAGAGGAGTAAAAAGAAGAAAACGCCATCGTGCCGGCAAGATTCCTCCGTAGGAAGATTTTTGTTGCCTTTGTATCAGAGTTGAGCAGGAGCTCTCCTCTCTGTGCGGGTTTGATTTTCGTATATCATGGGGTGTGGTGGTGAATTCTGGCACCGTACCACATAAGATAAATAAAAATAAAGAGTAACAAAATTTGGTATCGCTCCAAGTCTATACCACAGCATCGAGTTGAGCAAGCCCTCCTCATGGGCGTTGTCGAATTTTTAGAATACCATAGTCCCTGCATCTGCTTGTCGGATGGGTGATTGCGAGTACCGTTACGGGACTTAGTATCGGTGGCCCTGGCGTGGGTTTAGGGATTGATGCGAGCCGCCGAAACACCTCTCATCCGGTGAATTCCTGTAGGAATGAGCGTTACCGAGATATTATCAATGCGTCTGTACTTGCAATGCAGTAGTATCGGTCTGCCTGTACCTGCAATGTTAATGGTAGAAAGCGTTCCGTTCCGATAGGAAGTTTTTCAGTCGCTTGAGTTGGTCAGCAATCGCAATCATTACATTGTTACTGATAATGAAATTATGAGCAATAGTTAACAACTACTACTACTACCGACATGCTATTATTGTTACTAATAATAGATATATTAGTATTAATAGCTTGAATTGTGAAGAGAGCTGTGTCATTCTCCTCCCCTATATCCCTATAATTATAGTCTCGACAGCTCCTTGGAAAGTCGTGTCATTTTCAGGTTAACCGAGTAATGTATCCCTGTGCTTGTCGAGCGCGTTTTTGAACTCTTTCACGGATTCAGAGCCAACTACCGCGGCTAGTAAGTTGTTCCAAACCCATTATATTACGATCGGGAAAAAGTGTTGTGCTGTAGTCGTAGCGAAACGTTTTTCATAAGTTTCGACCCATTATTTCGGGTACGAATGTTGTGGTCCCTGTCAAAGAGGCGACAGGGCTCACGCTGTTGAATCCCTTCAGGACAAGCCCTGGACTACGTTACTCGGTTAACCTGAAAACGACACGACCTTCCCAGGAGATGTCAGGTATTTGAAGGTTTCTATTAGCTGGCCTCTCAGCCTTCGTTGCTAGGAGGTGATGAGGCCAAGCTCTTTGAGCCTATCCTCGTAGCTGTGGTGGTGTAGCTGCGGGATGAGCTTAGTTGTACGATGCTGGATTCGTTCCAGTTTGTCTCTGTTCCCCCTCATGTGTGGAGACCAGAATTGGACTGCATGCTAAAGGCGGGGACGGACGAAAGACGTGTACAACGGCAATACAATGTCCTTCGTTTTGCAGAAGAAGTTACGGGTGATGTACCCAAGGTTACAATTAGCTATCTCATAACTTTCTTCTACCTGCACGCCCCATTTCACATTTTTCGAGATTTGAATGCCTAAGTCTCTCTGCTCGTCAATATTTGCAAGATCGCTCCTTGCCATCAAGTGGTTGAAGTTGGCATTGCGATACCCCATGTGCATAACTGTACATTTTGCCACCTTGAAGGGCATCTGCCACGCTTCCGACCATTGGACGAGTTTTCGAGATCTGGTTGATTCTCAACTCTGTCTCCCTCCCTACATGCTGCATGGCAGAGCTTCATGTCTTTGGCAAATTTCGATACCTTTGACAGAAGCCCCGCATCCATGTCGTTTACATAGATGAGGAAGAGGATAGGACCCAGGTCACTGCCCTGGGGCATCCCAGATTTAACAATGGCCAGACGGACAAAGCCTTGC
>SDVV010002927.1:3481-22134 GCA_016164225.1 Gammarus roeselii
CCCCCCCCCCCCCCCCCCGCCCACCAAAATGATCTAGAATGCCATTCTCGTAGTACTTTATACTACTAGTATGTACTATAGTCGGCAGGAACACGGTCTTTACGCTTTTTGTTTCCGATATCCCTGAATGAAGATTGTATGTTTTTTAATATGCATACTCATGTGAAGGTTTCCTCTGAGTATAAAGGAAACAACTAAATGTATATACATAAAACGGCACAATTTCCATACAGGGATAACGCAAATATAATGCCGAGAGACCCTATTTACTGGGTCTATGTTACTAGCAGGTGTTAATCACTATTGCGGATCAGGGGTGAGGGGATGGAAAGAGGGAAGGGAAATCTATTGAGTAAGTATGATATAACAAATGCAAACATAGGGGAAGTCAAACTGGCAATGTATGTTTGATTATGAATCAATCTACGAGTATTCGGAACAGTTTGTGAATTGAAATAGTGGGGAGAGGTAATACGAACCAGTGTAATGACACTAATTGAAATAGTATACTAAATCAGACATGATCCTCTTATAAACTTCGATTATTAGTACTAGAACTACATGAAGTGATGTTTAATTTTATCACCTAGTCGTTGAAAAGCGAATTGAATAATATAATAAAATTTTGAGGGTCTGTTAGTAGAATATTTGTATTGATTTTTTTTTACTGATTGGAAAAAAATGTAATGCAGTAGAATATCAAAGCAAAAATTTCATCTATAGAATTAAAAGGTAGAAATATCATGTTATTTAACATTGATTATTTGATTTGACTGCTTAATATCGATAGCTTCCAATATTATTATACTATTCAGAGAAAGTTCTCATGACAAAGAAACAGTCGGTTATGGAATGGCTTCGGTGTTCATCAGCAGCAAGCGGATTATCAAGAGAAGGTGAACTGGTGTATAAAATTCAAAGAAACTGTCGCAATTGTGACTTCAGGGATTATACGATTCATTGCGTCAATTGAAGCCTACATTTTTTGTTGTTCAGTATTTTGGCTGGCGTAATGAAAGTATTTCATGCGCTAAGAAGAGTGGAATATTTCACTCTTCTTACCGCACTAGCGTTGCCTAAAACGCTAATGCACGAAATTGTCTCTTCAAGTGCTGGAGGCAGGAAAAAACAGCTATTGTAGTGCCCGCAAGTGCAAAGGAGATTTTAATAATGTGTTGACAAAAAATGCTCATAAGTTGTAATCCAAAGCTCTACTAACTCTACAAATCTCTCATACCCATTCCAAAGCTTTCCCGAGGACAAAAAATACTTCCAAGTACTGCACAGCTCTCGAAAAACTACAGCCCTCCAACACCCTTCATAGCTCTCAAACTCATCCAGATCTATTGCAAACAATAAAGGGTTATCCAAAGTCCCACTTCCGCGAGCTCATTGAAAACGCTGCAACTGTTTCCCATGACATCCGATGCTCTATGGCATTGAATTTTCCCAAAGCGATCTTCAGCGCTTGAAAGTACAGGTTTTAAAATATCAGCATCGAATACGTATTTGAGAGCTAGGGGGCGCTCACGAAACATGGAACGTTTCTCTTCGTCGTACAAGATATCAACACCCGTATAGGAATGCTGCTAAATGCAATTTAAATTTACGCCTTTAAGTACCACTAATTTTTCTTCAGCAGTACTCCATTTCTTATACGGTCGTCGTCGGAAAGTATTTCCTAAAATCTTCTGGAGATCCGTCATCGATTCTCATTTTGAAAAGTCGTTCGACAAAGGAGTCTTTGGAAAAGATTAGTTGGACTAAAGAAGGATTACGATATCGACCCACTCGGTCAATGACATACTTCAACCGGAACACTGAGTCTGGCTTTATTGTGTGAAACAGTCGAGCAGCGCAGGGAGCCAAGGTCTTATAATACTATTATATATATTGAGCAAAAGTCTTATATTACAATTATTTATATTATAGAATATATATCAAGACCATAATTATTGGTCAATGCGTTTGGTATATCAGTTTTTTTCCGCATTCATCATGATGGTTCATGTCATAAATGGATGCATCCTGGATTTGCAAAACTATTTACGAATATATTCGATATCACAAGTTTTGATTCGTTTGTCATAACATTTTAAATGTTTGTAATTACATTTTTGTTAGGGCAACCCAATGCATTATAATTCTTAATGGTATGCCCGTTCTAACAGAAGAGTACTACTAATTTAAAATTATTAAAATTATGATGTTTAAAAATCTAACAAGTTCCTATACCATGTATGTGTATGTATATATGATTGTATGTATGTATGTATACATAGACATGCAGCCGTTTTCCAATAGTTAGGAGGGTTGTTAAATTAGGCTGACAAATGGGGGGAGCGTCCAATCTCCCTGCCACAAGGCCGCCGTGTCCATGCCGAGGATCGAACTCGCGACATGCAGCACTAGAGGCTGAGACTGCAGTCGGATACGCTAACCACTCGGCCACGACGGCCGAATGATACGAATAAATAGCTATTTGTTCGTATCCTTTACCATGATGCGAATAAATAAGAAGACTGTCACGTCATTATTTTGTATGTCTTTAGTTATTTTTTGCACCAATTTGGTCAGTTATATGCAGAACCATATAAAAAACATTTATTCACAATTCGACTGTCTATGAAGAAGTTCTGCACAAAGTTATACTTGAACAAAAAAAAAATCAGGTGGCCAACCACAAGATACAAAATGCATCCTACCACAACAAGAGGACCCAACTGCTGCAGATATCATGGAACAACTGTTACATTACTCAGCCAATCGGACTGGGAAGAATACATGGAGTAAATAACCTACTAGGCACTGGCAGGTTATTAGTGATTGACGTGGATCTTTTAACGGAGAATGTAGCAACATCAAAGAAAGGATACATACATAGGAAATAACGAAACTTCTCAAGTAGGATTTATCAATTAGGGCGGGCTGCTCAGGAATCTGGCTCGAAGAGTTGACCATTTCCTTTTCTTCGTACAAAACCAATTTTTCATAATGTATTTTTGTACCCGTTTTTCACGATCCCGTCTCAGTTACTCAGTTACAAGTTGTGATGAACTGCTTATGGTTACTTATTGTTTGCTGTTATGATGATCTTAGCTGGGTATTATACGTAATTTTATATTTTGTGACAAAAATGTTGATACATCTGAATCACATGCACGAGAGTGTCAAAAACACAACCAAAATTACCCATCTCCGCGATGTCCTCAGCTGTTGCGAGAACATGAACGTGCTCATTTGTTGCTTTGAGCTAGCAAGTTTTATACGTTACCATATACATCACTCAATAAGGTTGTACCCTGATCTAACGTATATCATATAAATTACTCGGTGAAGCTGTAACCCTGAATTGAATGTGTATTAAAGAATTGTGACAGACACGAACGTACTCATTTGTTCCATAGAATTATCAAGTTGTATGCAGAACCAAGTACATTACTGTAGTCGAAGCACAACTTTGCTCTTACCCTCTCGGTGAAATTCTTTCCACGGACTGCCGGTACAATAACCACTGTATTAGAGGGTTTTTACCTCAACTATTTCGTACCGCCTAAGACATATTTCCGAATATCTGAGATGGCTATTGCTGGTGGCTTTAGCGTGTACCGACGTTTGCATTTTGATAACGAATCATGAGAGAGTTGAAGTGCTGCTCAAACAGATCTTTAATTTCTTTAATTGACTCGGGGTTATCCACTAACACTTTGGGTGATGTCTGTTTAAGTTTTTTTACCGACAGTTTGACTTCTCACACATGTGGAACATCTGAACAGTCAACCAAGATGTACTAAATTATTATCTTTATAATTTATTTTTGAATATTGTCTCAGGGATTCAAACATAAAACTAGAAACACCTTCAATTACAGCTTCTTCTTATTGATGCAAAATCGTTTCCTATAAATGTCACGTTAACCGTGTTAAAAGCTTTGATTTTACACATGTTCTAAAGGATCCTTAAAATTTTCAGAGCATAAAAAGGAAAAATACATCATTTTATACCTGGTATTTACCGAAAGCGTGTTCCGTGGACCTTGCTATGTATTTGTACACTGTTTGATGCTTTCAAGTAACATTGGCAGTCATAAACAAACTCCAACAGAATCATTACTCAAACGGTGTCCAAAACATTGACAGACCTTCCTTTCTGTATGAGTTCAATACGAAAACATTTATTCTCTGACAGTGTAATATAATTACAAATTACAGAGTGTTATGCTCAGTGTACCGTCTACTTCTACCCATGTCATTAAAGAGTGATTAGAATACAACGGCTCAGAAGCGTTTATATGCATATTGATGAGGATGAAAGAAAAAAGGATAGCTGGAGTATAATGTGCAAATGGACTCATCAGATGCTGTGTTAATTAACTTCGGAGGAGAAAATTATGATTGGGGGGAGTGAGGAAACAAGGAATGGTCATGTTCCTAGAATTTCAACAGAGAAGAAATTAACTCGCAATCGATTAATGTACTTCTTGTTAATATGTCCCATTTGGCCATAATAGGATTGCCGAAGCAATAACATTTATAAAAATAATAGGATTGGTTGAAACTCTGAATAACGGAATCATCTATATGGTTGACGTTAATTCTGTCTATCAAATCCTAAACAATTGATGGATTCTGCCACATGACTTACTAATATCGTCTTTTATTTTTGCCGCATATAATATTCTAGTCACGTTCGATATTAGTAAGCACTATACCAGCATTTCGATGAAAAGAAGGATGTTAGAAAAGTGCTCCGCCACGTACAGCCCCACATCAGTGCACAATAAAGCGACAATATCTTTGCAATATTGAATTGTCTCAGTAAATGAAATAGATTTGTTTGTCAAAGATTTCTGATTCAGAAACACATGTTATTATTTATTGTAGTATGAACAGAAAATATTTCTGTTATGTAAGTGTGGAAAGTAAATGCATGAAATCATGCAAGTGAATATACAGTAAGGGTCCATAGAAGTGAACGCATGGTAACATCAGCGGTCGAGCCTCTCCCCAATTGAACGTAACACTTCCTCATAAGTAGAGTATATAGGCGCGAAACGTAAGTGAAGGATTATAGATAGGCGTTAATAGAGTTACTTTTGGGCGGGGCGGGGGGGTAGGGCGAGGTGCATGCAACCTGACTCAACCGGGCGTACGGGGGTTCGCACAGAAACGGGGAGCGCGGGGAGGGGAGGGTCCCGGAACTGGTTTGGCGCATATGAAGCGGACAGACGGAAAGCTTTTCCATGTTAATGGATTACATATTAACATAAGGGCGTTAGCATTTCAGTGCTTGGGGGGTTATTGTAACTTCGCTGCTTTCATATTCCATGTTCAATGCCGTCTCCGCTGAATGTTTTTTGGGGTATTGATAAACATACATTCATATGAATTGTTTATTGATTATAATTTATATGTATTATTTTATATTAAAAAGCCTCACTTTCCGGACACCTTCATGATGAATTTTTCAACTTCGATATCATTTTCTACGTTGCTCGCTATTGATCAATTTTACATGAGGCGTAGAATCAATTAGTTTATTGTTATTTTTTATCCGATGGTTTTAATCAGTACCCTTGCGCTAAGCTTTACTTACCTCTGCAGTATCTCATCCATTCGACTTTTCTATGCTGTGAGATATCCGATGAAGGAAAATAAATAGAAAATATACGGATGACTGAATCATTCCTAGACAAGAACCACTGCGAGAGTTGGGTAGGAGGGTTGGGATATTTTTGTATGTTATGTTCATTTATTACTATACATTCTTTTATATGATTAGTGTGGTAGGCATGTCTTATAACTCAATTTGCAGCCTTAGTATGCGATCGACCCTGTGTGTACCAGCCTGAAGGTAGGATTCCATGCAAGGTTTTGTGTTTCCCATCTATTTATTTCATATGTATATAATATCTATAAGACAAGTATGGATTATTAATCAGGTTGTTTGCGGGTTAATGTATATTTATTTTTTAGGATGCTGTATCTTCGTTATGAGAATCTATCTACCCCATATTGCATTATACAGTTTTGAAACAGTTATATCAATGTTCCATTGGCGCGGTGTTCCATAGCGAGAGTACCTGAACGATATGGATTTATTGTATGTGTAAATATGATGTTATGTTTACTTAGTAATGATCGATTTGATTTATATTGAATTTGTATTGTTTTTTGGAATTTGAATAGTTATCTCATACAGTTATATGCATTTTTAGGACATTTTAGGTTTGCATCTTCCATGTAGCACAATATTTAAAGCATAATAGGTACGTTATTGCATCATTTTGGTATTTTCTATATGTATATATGACATTCTGTTACGATTAAGCTGTAGTTACTTTAGTTCAAGATGATTTAATTCTACAATGTTTTGGACTGAGTTGGAGAATGATTGCATAAACTATAGCGTGTTCGTGTAGAAGCATTCGTCATCATTTACTATATGTTTCGGTTATGTAAATCAGTCATCTTGGTATCTTATCCACGTTAGTTGTTTGGTTGGTTACATGCTATTTTTTTCTCTGACATCATGGTTTTTAATGTATGTTTTGGGTATGATAGAGAATTGATCTTCTTGCTTTATTATAACTCAACCGTTTTAGCATATTTCATTCAGTTTTGTATGTTCTCTGTTGAATTCCCATCTTCAATGCATTTTGTTGGTTACTTATACAATATCGGAACATATTAAGTTTGTATCTGCCATGTATAACATTATTTCATGTATAATTTAGTCACATTTTGTATATTTTTAGTTTTTATTTATATTTTCCTACACATTGGTACAATGTTTGACATGATTATTATAGATATAAAAGAGAAGATTTGTTACAAGCTAGGTCTTGCTGTTAGGGTATTGTATATTTTATTGTACGACCATTCTCCAATATTTAGGAGGAGGTAGAGAGTCCCCTAGGCAAAAGCTCGTTCCGTTTATGCCCGTTTGTGTAAATAGACCGATTTACTAGGATGAATACCATAGTGTATTACACTTTTTAATGGGAATTAGAGTAGAGTAGAGAATCTTTTTAAGCTATTCATACATATATTGTTGATGTAGGTTATTTTTTCCATGATAATCATAGGAATGTATGTTTAATAGGTGTGAGTCCGTACTGCATCTTTGTGGAATTTTCGTAATCTATCCCTAGCAAATGTGTAGTTTAACGTTTTAGAAGACGATTTACTGGATGGATGGGTTCTGGTGTAGAGATGATTTACACTCATTAGTTGTCATTTTGGAGTTCATCTATGTTCAACATTGTTTTGTGTGTTATTATCGATGTCGATCTTAAGTTCCATGGGTTTGTCAGTGAGGTTACGCGACAAGCTGCTCTTTGTTGTAGTGGTTTACTTAAATTGTTAGTGAACAGAAGCCTTGCTTATTATGGTCGCACTCTTTGAGACTCATTCTTGACAACTGTAGCTGTGTATAGATTCTTGGTTATGCCCAGGATGTGACTTTGCTTGATGTTGTTCAGAGATGATGGACTAAACAGATGCATGGAACGTCTGTGGCATCGTATCAGGACTGGGTGTTTCCTCCAAATTTTGTTATGTATCAGTGGTAGATTGGTGAGAAGTGACCCAGTAAAGCATTGTAGAGTTCATTTTTTATGACACAGGGGCTTTGATTTTTGTCCTGCGAGAGGCATAGCATCAGTTAGGTTTAGGAATTTTGTAATAGATTTGAACAGGTATCGTAGGAAAAATAACATTTTTCTCATGGACTCTGTGTTGAATGTCAGATATTTTTATTATCTCTGTTATGTTAGTATATATTCTTATTCATGAACCAGATCACGTAGGATATTGGAGTAGGGATTTTCATCTGGGTGCGGTAGGATACACCGTATATGGTAATTAGTCTTTGTTGCTTAGGGTAGAGTAGAGAATCTTATTTAGCTAATTTTATAGTTCTTGGTTTACATTTTTCGCCTAAGTATACGGAATGTTGGGTATAAAATACGCTTAATTGGATGTAATGCTTCAAAAATTTGTAGATTTTACCTCTCGACACTGCATTTGGGTCCGGTTCCTTGTTGCCTTGGAGAACTAATCTACCGGATTTGTGTTGAATGTTAGTGTTGAAATTCTCCAATAATTCAATGTACATCTCAATTATGTTATCCAATCGAAGGTCTTTACTTGATGCTCATTCCCGCAAGTCTTACTTATATAAATGTTTGTATGACGTTTGCAGTTTAGACACTTAAAAGTTATTGAGTAATTCAGGCTTCGTTATGAGTCTGCGTTCTAATTCAGAATATTTGACTTTTTGGACCATTCACCAGATGAACTTCAACATTTTTCACTTTAGGTCTGCAATGATGGCCTTAATCCTAACTCATCCTAACCTAAAATTACCAAGGATTGTACATTTTTCCCCGTTTCATACTTATATTAGGTATTTTCCTCATTGATTTCACCTTCATGCTTATCAAATCTATCCACTTGACTCATGTTTTACCAATTTTTACCAATTTATGTACCTACATATAAATATATCTTTCACTTTGCCTGTTACAACTCCAGTAATCTCGACTAGTTTCAAGTAATGTTATATGTTCGCTCGTTTGTGGACTTTCGGGTTCATAACGGTCATGTAAGCTTTCCGCCTAAATCAGTGTTTGTTACGGCTGTTAAAGCGTTAGCATATTTTTTGTATAGTTTCACTGTTGGAATATGATTTTTTTGTAATGACGGATGTGCTCCTCACATTTTCAACTATTATAACGCATACTGAATAAATCCAATCTACCTTTTTTTCTACAGATCTGTGATGTAAGGTTCGCAGTCAACAAGATCTAGGATGTAATCTATACCTAAGGTACATAAGTAGCGAAATATATTTCAATGTACGACATCATATATCAATATCAATGAATGCAAAAAGAGTTATCATACACTGCCAAATACATTAATACTTAGGCAACCTAACCTAACAGTCATCCTAACCAATAATTATGTAGTTTCATTCAAGTTTGCTGCTTATGTATGATATTGATATGTATGAATCTCTCCATTAGGGTGTATATTTACTATATCAAAACCAGATTGAATACATTTCTCCAATTAATCCAGCAAATATCCTCTTGCAGATGTTTAGAGTCCAGAATTTTTATCGATATCTCTGTTATATGTTTGGATGAAATTCAACAGGTAGCTTCCACATGAACAAATTCACTTCATTTGTTGCATTTTTTAAATGTAGATCAGTTATACGCGATATTAGGTTCAACGATCTAGTCATCCTAACCATCGTAACCAATAATTATATATTTTTATTCAACTTTGATAGTTATGTATGGTATGCAGTTATGGATATATACACATGAACTCACAACATGGATATATTTTACGTAGTTTTTTTTCCAATATCAAACACCATGGACACACATGAACACTTTTGTACGCACTTACAGGGTCGTTACCGTCACTGTGTCGGCACATGTGTCGTCACAACGCATATATACAGCGTTGTTAGCGTCACTGAGGCGGCACATGTGTCGGCACCATGTAGGCATTTTCAAACAATTTGTGTAAAAGGGTTACCATACACTGCCGGATGCATTAATACCTAACCAACCCACCATATTTTTCAATCGACTTCCCATGCGTGCATATGATTTTTCAGTGTTTTAGGATTGATACATAACAAATATCTCTACATTTTGATCAATCCTTTTGCAGTTTGAAAGACACATCCGATTCTGATTTAATAAATCATCAAAAACCTAACCTAACATAACCACGGTCTTCAGAAATTGGTTTATACATAAGAACCCCATTCCACACAATTATTTATACAACTTGCACGTAATTATTTCTACTTCGTGGTCAATCTCGAGTCATATATGTTATCAGAGGGGATAGATTTTCAATCTTAGGTGGATTGAATGTTACAAATAATCCATATTTGTGTCCCTCTTCTGGATCATTTACCTCGTGATGGGTTTATGAAATATTTTTCACGCCTTGAAGCATATTTTTCTATCACGTTCGTCAAAAACTATGTTTTTTCTCCGTCTAACACATTGTATGCAATTCGTTGCTTAACCTTTGAATTTTTAGGATAATATAAACAATTGATTTAGGATCTTCACAGTTTTATTGACTTTTTTTATCAGTATTAACAACAGATCTTGCTGGATTCATCAATGTTTATGCATTCTTGTATCAACATGGTGCGTACATACAACCATACCCATCATCACTTTGTAGCAGTCTCCTCTCAAATTCCTTCGTATAGTATACCATATCTTTGATATGAATACGGAAACCTGCTCCATCCCCGTATCTCCGTAAATGTAGATCCCCGCATTTCCATAAATGTTCTTCTTCTTCTTTTGTGTGAACTTTAAATGTTCGAATCTTATCCAATTCAGTGTACCACCAATCTTTATCCGAAAGAAACTCCATAATATGCTTCAGATTTTCTCCACTCCCTAGATAGAATTTATTTTCCACTAACCCAACTTTCTTTACTGTGTGGAAGTTTTCTGCGTGGGTCATATAAATTTCGAGACATACCTTCTTATTTTCTTTGAACTCTGTTTCAGGTTGGATGAAAAAATCTCCGAAGATGATTTAGCTTGGTTCGAGGATATATTGACAAGTGATGGAGATATCAATTATCTACAAATGCGGAGAACAAGAATCACAAGAGCAGGAATTACTATCCATATATGGAAGGACAATGAAGAAAACAGGATTTGGGTGACATATTTCGAAGCATTTCAGTCGTGTGTAACAGAGTTCAAAGAAATTGAGAAGGTATATCTCGAAATTGACATGTCCCAAGCAGAAAACTTCCACACATGTAAGAAAGTTGGGTTAGTGGAGAATAAATTTTATCTAGGGAGTGAAGAGAATCTTAAGCGTATGATGGAGTTTCTTTCGGATGAAGATTGGAGGTACATTGAATTGGACAAGATTCGAATAATTGAAGTTCGCACAGAAGAAGAAGATGAACACTTATGGAAATGCGGGGATCTACATTTATGGAGATACGGAGATGGAGCAGGTTTCCGTATTCATATCAAAGATATGGTGGACTATATGAAGGAATTTGAGAGGAAACTGCTACAAAGTGACGATACGTACGGTTGTATGTACGCACCATGTTGATACACGAATGCATAAACATTGATGAATCCAGCAAGATCTGTTGTTAATACAGATAAAAAATCAATAAACTATGAAGATCCTAAATTAAATAGTTTATATTTTTCCTAATAATTCAAAGGTTAAGCAATGGATTGCATACAATGTGTCAAACGGAGAAAAAACATCGTTTTTGTCGAACACGATAGAAAAATATGTGTCAAGGCGTGAAAAAGATGGCATTAACCTAACACGAGGTAAATGATCTAGATGATGGAGACAAATATGGACTACTTGTAACATTCAATCCATCTAAGATTGAAAATCTATCATCTCTGATAACATATATGATTCGAGATTGACCACAAAGTAGACATAATTACGTGCAAGTTGTATAAATAATTGTGTGGAATGGGGGTTCATATGAATAAATCAATATCTGAAGACCGTACATGAGGTTAGGTTAGGTTAGGTTTTTGATAATTTACTAAAAGAGAATCGGATGTGTCATTCAAACTGCAAAAGGATTGATCAAAATGTAGAGATATTTGTTATGTAATAATCCTAAAACACTGAAAAATAATATGAACGCATGAAAAGTCGATTGAAAAATATGCTAGATTGGGTAGGTATTAATGCATCCGGCAGTGTATGGTAACCCTTTTGCATACAATGTATGAAAATACCTGCATGGTGCCGACACAGGTGCCGACATAGTGACACTAACGACGCTGTATATATGCGTTGTACCGACACATGTGCCGACACAGCGACGGTAGCGACCCTGTAAATGCGTACAAATGTGTTCATATGTATCCATGGTGTTTGATATTAAAAAAAATACGTAAAATACATCCATGTGGATGGTTCATATGTATATATCAATAACTGCATACCACACATAATTATCAAAGTTGAATGAAAAAAAATATAATTATTGGTTCAACTGGTTAGGATAGGTTTTTGATGATTTACTAGATCAGAATCGGATGTGTCTTCCAAACTGCAAAAGGATTGATCAAAATGTAGAGATATTTGGCATGTATTAATCCTAGAACACTGATAAATCATATGCACGAATTAAAAGTCGATTGAAAAATATGGTAGGATGGGTAGGTATTAATGCATCCGGCAGTGTATGGTAACCCTTTTGCACAAAATGTATGAAAATGCCTACATGGTGCCCACACATGTGCCGCCATAGTGACGCTAACGACGCTGTATATATGCGTTGTACCGACACATGTGCCGACACAGTGACGGTAACGACCCTGTAAATGCGTACAGAAGTGTTCATGTGTGTCCATGGTGTTTGATATTGAAAAAGAAAACTACGTAAAATACATCCATGAGCAGGGTTCATGTGTATATATCAATAACTGCATACCATACATAACTATCAAAGTTGAATAAAAATATATATTTATTGGTTAAGATGGGTAGGATGACTAGATCTTTGAATCTAATATCGCGTATAACTGATCCACATTTAAAAAAATGCAACAAATGAAGTGAATTTGTTCATGTGGAACCTACCTGTTGAGTCTCATCCAAACAAATAACAGAGATATCGATAAAAATTCTGGACTTTAAACATCTGCAAGAGGATATTTGCTGGATTAAATTGGAGAAATGTATTCAATCTGGTTTTGATATGGTAAATATACACCCCATTGGAGAGATTCATACATATCAATATCATACATAAGCAGCAAACTTGAATGAAACTACATAACTATTGGTTAGGATGACTGTTAGGTTAGGTTGCCAAAGTATTAATGTATTTGGCAGTATATGATAACTCTTTTTGCATTCATTGATAATTGATCTATGATGTCGTACATTGATCTATATTTCGCTAATTATGTACCTTCGGTATAGAATACATCCTAGATCTTGTTGACTGCGGACCTTACATCACAGATCTGTAGAAAAAAAGGTACAGTGGATTTATTCAATATTCGTTATAATAGATGAAATGTTAGGAGCAGCACATCCATCATTACAAAAAATCATATTCCAACAGTGAAACCATACAAAAAACATGCTAACGCTTTAACAGCCGTAACAAACACTGACTTACACGGAAAGCTTACATGACCGTTTTGAACTCGAAAGTCCACAAACGAGCGAACATCTAACATTACCTGAAATTAGTCGAGATTACCGGAATTGTAACAGGCAAAGTGAAAACTATATTTATGTGTAGGTACATAAATTAGTAAAAATTGGTAAAAACATGAGTCAAGTGGATAGATTTGATAAGGATGAAGGTTATATCAATAAAGAAAATACCTAACATAAGTATGAAACGGGGAAAAATATACAATCCTTGGTAATTTTAATTTAGGATGAGTTAGGATTAAGGCCATCATCACAGACATAAAGTGAAAAATGTTGAAGGGGATAAGGCAAATGGTCGAATAAGTCAAATATTCTGAATTAGAACGCAGACTCATAACGAAGCCTGAATTACTCAATAACTTTTAAGTGTCTAAACTGCAAACGTCATACAAACATTTATATAAGTAAGACTTGCGGGAATAAACATCTAGTAAAGACCTTCGATTGGATAACATAATTGAGATGTACATTAATTTATTGAAGAATTTCAACACTAACACTCAACACAAATCCGGTAAATTAGTTCGCCAAGGCAACATGGAACCGGACCCAAATGCAGTGTCGAGAGGTAAAATCTACAAATTTTTGAAGCGTTACATCCAAGTAAGCGTATTTTATACCCAACATCCTTAAACTTAGGCGAAAAATGTAAACCAAGAACTATAAAATTAGCGAAATAAGATTCTCTACTCTACCCTAAGCGACAAAGATTAACTATTATATACGATGTATCCTACAGCACCCAGATGATGATCCCTACTTCAATATCCTACGTGATCTGGTTCATGAATGAGAATATATACTAACATAACAGCCATACTAAAAATATCTGACATTTAACACAAAGTTCATGAGAAAAATATTATTTTTACTACAATACCTGTTGAAATCTATAACAAAATTCCTAAACCTAACTGATGCTATGCCTCTAGCAGGACGAAAATCAGAGCCCCTGTGTCATAAAAATGAACTCTACAATGCTTTAGTAGGTCACTTCTCAGCAATCTACCACTGATATATAACAAAATTTTGAGGTAACACCCAGTCATGATACGATGCCACAGACGTACCATGCATCTGTTTAGTCCATCATCTCTGAACAACATCAAGCAAAGTCACATTCTGGATATAACCAAGAATCTGTACACAGCTACAGTTGTCAAGAATGAGTCTCAAAGAGTGCGACCATAAAAAGCAAGGCTTCCGTTCACTAACAATTTAAGTAAACCACTACAACAATGAGCAGCTTGTCGCATAACCTCACTAACAAACCCATGGAACTTAAGATTGACATCGATTTGAACATACAAAATCAAGTTGAACATAGATGAACTCCAAAATGACAACTAATGAGTGTAAATCATCTCTACACCAGAACCCATCCATCCAGTAAATCGTCTTCTAAAACGTTAAACTACACATTTGCTAGGGATCAATTACAAAAATTCCACATAGATGCAGTACAGACTCACACCTCTTAAACATACATTCCTATGATTATCATGGAAAAAATAACCTACATCAACAATATATACATAAATAACTAAAAAAGATGCTCTACTCTACTCTAATTCACATTAAAAAGTGTAATACACTAGATTATTCATCCTAGTAAATCGGTCTATATACACAAACAGGTATAAACAGAACGAGCTTTTGCCTAGGGGACTCTCTAACTCCTTCTAAATATTAAAGAATGGTCGTACAATGAAATATACAATACTCTAACAGCAAGAACAAGTTTCGTAACAAATCGTCTGTTCTATATCTATAATAACCATGTTAAACATTGTACCAATGTGTTAAAAAAGATCAATAAAACACTAAGAATATACAACATATGACTAAATTATACATGGAACAATGTTATACATTGCAGATACAAACGTAATATATTCCGATATGTATAAGTAACCAACAGAATGCATTGAAGATGGGAATTCAACAGAGAACATACAAAACTGAATGAAATGTACTAAAACGGTCGAGTTATAATAAAGCAAGAAGATCAATTCTTTACTATACCCAAAACATACATTAAAAACCATGATGTCAGAGAAAAAAAATAGCATGTAACCAACCAAACAACTAACGTGAATAAGATACCAGTATGACTGATTTACATAGCCGAAACATATAGTAAATGACGTGAAATACTTCTACACGAACACGCTATAGTAAATGCAATCATTCTCCAACTCAGTCCAAAACATGGTTAAATTAAATCTTCTTGAACTAAAGTAACTACGGCTTAATCGTAACAAAATGTCATAAATACATATAAAAATACCAAAATGATGCTATAACGTACCTATTATGCTTGAAATATTGTGCTACATGGAAGATGCAAACCTGAAATGTCCTAAAAATGCCTATAACTGTATGAAATAACTATTCAAATTAAAAAAAACAATACAAATTCAATATAAATCAAACCGATCATTACTAAGTAAACATAACATAATATTTACACCTACAATAAATCCCTATCGTTCAGGTACTCTCGCTATTGGAACACCGCGTCAATGGAACATTGATATAACTGTTTCAAAACTGGATAATGCAATATGGGGTAGATAGGTTATCGTAACGAAGATACAGCATCCTAAGAAATAAATATACATTAACCCGCAAACAGCCTGACTAATAATCCATAGTATTTATATATATATATTATATACATATGAAATAAATAGATGGGAAACACAGAACCTTGTCTGCAATCCTACCTCCAGGCTGGTACACACAGGGTCGATCGCATACTAAGGCTGCAAATTGAGTTATAAGACATGCCTACCACATTAATCCTGAAAAAGAATGTATAGTGATAAATGAACAAAACATACAAAAATATACCACCCCCCCCCCCCACCGCTACGAACCCACCAATCAAACATCGAATGAGTCAATTATACTCTTAAGTGGTTCTTCTCTAGGAATGAGTCAGTCATCCGTAAATTTTGTATCGATTTTCCTTCATCGGATATCTCACAGCATAGAAAAAGCGAACGGAGAAGATACTGCAGAAGTAAGTAAAGCTTAGCGCAAGGGTACCGAATAAAACAATCGGATAAAAAATAACAATAAACTAATAGATTCTATGCCACATAAAAAAATTGATCATCAGCGAGCAATGTAGAAAATGATATCGAGGTTGAAAAATTCATCATGAAGGTGTCCAGAAAGTGAGGCTTTCTAATATAAAATAATACATATAAACTATTATCAATAAAAAATTCGTATAAATGCATGTTTATCAATACCCCAAAAAAAAATTCAGAAGGAGACAGCATTGAACATGCAATATGAGAGCAGCGAAGTTGCAATATTTCCCCAAGCAATGAAATGCTAATACCCTTATGTAAATATATGATCCATTAACATGTATAAGCTTTCCGTCTGTCCGCTTCTTTCGCGACGAATTAGTTCCGATACCTTCCTCCCCCCCGCCCCCCATTTCTGCGCGAACCCCCGTACGCCCGGTTGAGTCAGGTTCAATGCACGGCGCCCTACCCCCCCGCCCCGCCCTAAGTAACTCTATTAACGCCTAACATAATCCTTCACTTGCGTTTCATGTCTATATACTCTTCTCTCATACGCCTCGCCTCAGGCAACTGTAAATAGGTCCCCTCCAGTCATGAATCAATTAAGGCTGTCTCCTCTCGGTCATCTGCTAGGGTATAGCAACCTTCGTGAACACCCACCTGCCGGATGATCAAATAGAACCAAACTCCCCTGATAAACACGTCAAAATTTGTTATGTGCGACCTGCAGAACACTGATCAATCGAGGCTAATCGCGAGGGCGGCGCGAATCAATTTGAGGTGCAGGCGTGTTCTGAGCGAACAATTATTAAGTGCGTAAGAGCGATTTGGAAATATCACAAGAATACCCTGAGTGCTATTAGTTAAATTTGAATGGTTTAAGCTAGATAAAAATGTCGGTATGTACCATAAAATGCATGCAATCCTCATGAAAAGTGCCCACATTGATAACAACAACAGCCGGTGGATCTTGAACACTTGTCGGCAAAAGACTGCAGCGGATTTTCTGAACTGACGACAAGGAGCTAGCTCAAAAGCAAAAGGAACCTTCTCCATTCTCTCTCGGCAACGCTACACCGAAGTTCAAGCTCCGATAACGGCCACTACACAAAAATGCGCTGAACTTTTTCATGTTTAGCTGACACAAGACGAATTTTGCAGTTCACTTTAATTGTGATCCCAACTTGGACCAAAACAGAGAATTTAACCATTGCATTTGAATACGAGGCTAAACTTACCAATCTATAGAGTGACTCTAAAGCAGACATGTCAGCCAAAATAAATTATTAAGATAAATGAGAAGTACTACTGGGAAACGTACAATCACTAATGCTTGAGATGGATCTTCTTCAATTGATAGTGAAAACAAACAAATATAATACTGTTAGAATGAATGAATCATGGCTGGACATGAATGACCGAAATTTGAAAACGGAAATATGCCTTCAAGAATTCAGGACCTTTGTGTTGAAAAGCCTTCTACAAGCAATTAAGAGTAGAGGTGGTTCACTGCGTTATCCCAGAAAATAATGCACTCCAATATTTTGCAATCCAGGTTGACATTATGTCATCTAAAGGGATAACACGGAAAAATGTCGTGGCATATCGAAATTCTATAATAGCAGGAGGTGAAAAAGATTTACTCTTCAACGAACGGGTCAATGTTGCCCTTGCTGCCCTGGAGTATATTGATGAGGGACTGCACCTTTCCTGACATCAATTGGACTACCCTGGAAGCTAAATTACGAGTGGTAGGACGATACGACTCAGAAAGGATAACAACCTAAACAGTATGTGGTAGAGCCAAGCAGAGAGCATAACATATTTCACCTGGTTTCACCGACCGAAGAACACCTAATAGACCTGGTAACACTTAAAAAAAAAATGGTGATGACCAAGCATTGGATTACGAATCACAGCAAGTCGAAAAACGAACAATACGAGACCCGGTAAGGCATAATTTCATTTCGACAGAGACAAGTTCGAAGTTTGTCAGACGAAATCGCACGGATAGACTTCAAGTACTATTTCGATGGCAGAACGGCAGATGAATGCTTTGTCTATTTTAGAAAAGGCTGGTGCAAGCAAGCGATATATTTCGGAGAAAGTCGAATTAAACAATCCTTCGTTGCCTTATAACGGGAGCCCAGCGTTCACGCTAAAATTATTCCCGCACACGCGCACTATCGCCACTTCACTTCACCTCACTGTCATGGCCGGACACTGTCATAACCGCTAAAAATCTTTCATCCCACGTGCTTTCTACCTAACGATGATTCAGCCCACACGCATTTTCCACCACTTCAAAATCTGCCACTGTCATATCTGCCACTGTCATTACAGCGAATCAGGCGTACCTACCTAACAGTTATCACTT
>SDVV010002928.1:0-22133 GCA_016164225.1 Gammarus roeselii
ATAGCTGAATAATTATTCAGCTCAATTCTAAATTCTTCGCACCTTATATCCATCTGAAATTCGCCTTTGGGCTATCGAAATCTCCATCATTCACTGCTACACAATTATTGCCAAGAACAATAGGCTCGAGGAATCAGGACAAACCCCTCTCACCAGCAGTCATCAATACCATAGAAGCGGCCAGATATTATTGACGGACCTGAAGGGGAAGGGGCAGGGATGTTGGGTAGTGATTTACAAAACTGACGGAGGACAATGTGCTCGCAATTGAGCCAGGGCCTGTGATTGGAATAGACCGGGATTTGATTAGAACAGCGTTGGAACATGAGCTGACGTAGCACAAATAGCTTCCATTATACATGTTTTATTTCAGACACTCTTGTTCTTATACCTTCAATCGATGCCACTGCTATTTGCTAACGTTAATTCCAAGTTTGCCTTACGATGTTCTCAAATGCGATTACTATTTGAATTGAATAAATGTCTGGATTTGGAAAAGAACGACATCATATGACTAATAAGTTAATCAAAATGAACTAGTTTCTCCATAGTTGAATCAAACGTCAACTTTATTATGAACCTTGGATAACCTGCTTTAGCAGAGAGGAGCGAGTGGCCTTATGATTTAATATGCTTGGTGCGGAGGAATACTAACCCGACGGATAACGTTCGATTTTGTGTCTAGTATAGTTGGTCTATTTAGGTATGAGTAGGCTGTCCTCTGATTAACTTTGCTTCCATTTTACAATTGATATTTTGCGCTATTGATGGTCGTAAAAAGTACATTATATCCCGTGGCAAATATATTCAACGTTTACGGAGTGGAAGAGAATCTTTCTTTGTTTTAACAGCCTGTACATATGGACTCGAAAAAAAATACGTGAAACTTATGACCTATTGAAGTTGTAAATGTTTGTGAAGAGGTGATATTCATTGATTTCGCTATTTAAAATGAAGAAAAATTGATTCATATCACCCGGGGGTTATATTGACTCTCGGAATCATAGATCCGTTGACGCCACAGTTTTAGCCTGATGTTTTGTTTTCACATTATAACTCCATTCATCTTGTTCTGTCATACTGCCCTGCGTTTTGACTGCAGCCCGTACCCACAAAAACCTACTCCACACTTCACTACACTAAGGCTAAAACTCCAATTTAAAGATAATTTTCACTCCTCCCTTTGATGCTACCGCTAGTAAACCGTCTTTCTAACATAGAGAACTTACCATCGATATGAAGGTTGATTTTTCTGTACCAATTTAACTGAGAGGAGCAAACAATCTTCGGAATTCCAATATTGTGTTGGCTGCGGGTGCTCGCTCGCGGGTCGGGCAGGAATTGTGCACGGCTCCCGGGAGTGCGCAAAATGTAGCAAAAACAATAAATGAGCTTGCCTTTGTTTTCATTCAAATATATATAAATATATATATATATATATGTATGTATATAGTAGAGAGGAACTGTGTGTAGCTTGTCCTCAGGTGATAGCAGTAGCGTGTGTCATCCAAAAAAATAGAGGAGTACTTTGCACACACTCATATTAGCAAACCCCCGTGTTAAATTCGAATGTTTGCTGAATGGTGAAGACTTCGAAACGTAAGATTAAACAACATATAAATACATACATCACTTTTCCTACGAGGTAAATAGTAAAATATGGTATTTTTTATATATTTTGTAATTTGTATAATACATCAAATGTTTGGTATCACAACTCATCCTTGAAAAATCCCTAAGCCTTGATCTACGGTGGAAGATCGCAACAGATCGCACGACTTCTTCTTTGCTTAGGCGTTGGGCCGCTTTATCCAACAATCTTATATTAATGAGGCTTAGCGACGCTCCGGAGCATCGAATTTAGATGATTAAGATGTAGTCAATGCGTAAAACTCGTTTCATTTAGGATACTAACTAACTAGGAATATTCTGATCTTCTTGAACATAATTCAAACGCGTGTTCTGTTGAGTTTCACCTAGTTCCTGTCACTTGTGGAACATGTACGGCTTCATTTCCAGTTGCGTGAACATGTCGAATGTAAACGGCAGGGCTTTCTTGAAGGTCTTTAATAACGAGTTAATTTGGCTCTGACGTTGTTTGGAACTTTACATTATATGGGCTGCAACTTTGAAATTCAAAATTTTCCGGCAATTTCCGGTGGCGCGTTTTGAAAGATGTGTCTGCCATTTGCACTCCTCTCTTTCTCCCATGTTCAATCCTTGCCGAAATTTTTTTGTTTCAACTCTGTCGGAGAAGATGTCATTCCCTATTAGAGAATTTTCCATGTCTTTCGTCACTAGCGATCGCTTTATTGAATAAATGTTATTTAAATGTGTACACTTTTTACAAAGGGTGGATTTTCGAATTGACTAGTGAAGTATATTTAAGTGAATCGAGGTCATTTTTTAGTTCATGTACAGTAACGCAGCTTCATAAAAAAAGAAGTAACAAAATAACGAAATATATACCTCACTCTTCATGATTTTTCAAGCTGTGCAAATATGTATTGCGTTCATGTCAGAACTAACTGTTCATTCCAAACGTGTTGAAGTAATGCGAAGGTAAATTTGATGATATGTGTCATACAATCTAAGAAGAGTTAGGTCTCTTGCTTCGAGAAGATAAAAAAGTTACTACCGATATAGTACAGCAGATTGGACAGCCGATTGTTTCTCGTGCAATTAATGACAAATTATTTCCCCCAAAAATGCCAGTCAAGCCTCCTGTTCCTATTTGTATTCTGCGTTGTAACACCTTCTAACTGAATCTTCACCTTTGTTCGCCTATTGTACGAATGGTAACCAGTTACTAACATGACGCGTTGCTGATTAGCTCTGTACCACGCAAAGTTTATTCGACCGTTTGTATATTAAATACCGAATTGCCATATGACTAAGCCGCGTGAGCAACGCAAATAATGGTTTCCCTCTCCGTATTTTTTCCGCGGATAGCAATAACCTAGTTGAGTGGTTTCAAACCAAAATATTCTTTTATATTAAGATCCACGACGTTTAACAATCTTTCGAAGTATTTTTCTGCCATAACCAAACCATGACCTTCCCATGGAACAATATAAATATTTAAAAACACTACTCCTCTAGTCCTAGCTGCTCTTAGCAAGAAAAGTATAGCTTCCAATAACATCCCTAGATTCCCTTATTCCGAGTAATAAAAATAGTCGGGCCTCAGTCTCGGCCTGTACCGAGATCGCAGACGGCAGGGTTGGTTGCGTGAAAGGGCTAGATGGGAGACGAGACACCATAGCCCTCTGAGAGTTTATGAGACCATTGAGGGCCGACGGAGGCGAAGCACGGTCAAAGGCAATGGAACCAAGTTTAGAAGGACATTTGCTCTAAACAGGTCTTCTGTAGGCTCCGGCAATACGCATGTAGCGCTGTCTGCCTTCGCATACAAAATTTGTAATAACGCGCTCTACGAAAACAATTAAGCTTTCAATAGTCAGGGCCCCCATCGCACAGACTCTTCTGAAGAGCCAAAGAGGCCCTCTTTGTTCCTCCATATCGGTCCGAGTGTGTCTACCGACTTAGAATGGTAATGATATTTCACTAATAGCGAACCTTCCAACAGCCGGAGGTACAGTATCTGTCGGAATGTTTTAGTTCCCCTCTATAAATTAAACACACGAATCACAAGGGTATTTTGATATTTCCGGATATAACGTCATTATTGTTATTATTATTCAAAGACAGTGCGAAAATATTGATTTTTTCAGCCAATAATTCAATTTTCATACAGATAAAAAAATACAGACAGACACCTGGATGAACCCTTCAGACAGTCATCTCATACACTCACAGGGAAAAACTTAGCCTTTAGCCGCTGTTGGGTCTGACAAGGAGACCCCGCCCCAAAAACTTCAGGAAAGGAGTGAGGTCCAGGATCAGTGTCAGCAGCAGAACCCCAGAGTTAACTAGTGTACCTCTGCTTTGAAAAAGTAACCGGGCCATCCCCAAACGCGACCATTCCGTTTCTTCAGGAGACGCCAAAGGCGGGAAAGCGCATCAGAAGAGCGCTACATATCATCCATTCACAAAAAAATTCCATTCACGCAAATCCATAGCCCTCTCTCTCATGACCTTCACACTTATGTCTCTCCTTTCTAAAGCCTGCTCACGTCATTTATCCAAATAAACTTTGATCTATCAGTAGGCCTAAGCTGTCTCACCGCGGCTTTCTTCACCCTGTTTACCAATCCTCCTGTGGCCGAACACTGTCAGAGGAGTGAAACTACTGAGTTCTCTAACTTTCTCACCATCCCCGTTCCAATTAGAACAAGGTAGTAAGAAATCTTATCTCTCAGCGTCACTCCAGCTATGCTCATTAAACAGTTAATCTCGAAAATATACAACTTTCTTCTCTCTTCAGCTCTCGCCTTCCATGTCTCAGCCCCACAGAGCACAGTTGGAACAACTACCCCTCATACAGCTCTCTCTTTGCTTCCTTACCCAATATCCTATAGCTCATTTCACTCTCAGTGCACTAAACACTCACATTCTCCCCTCACTTGCGACTTCACCTCAGTTTCCCTTAGTTCAGTTTTCCATATGAGACCCCATTCGCTTAAACCACTGCACTTTTTCCAATAACTCTCCCTCGGACATCTCATTACAATACATTTCCTTACGTTAAATTGCAGCTTCCTCTTCGCACACACTCTACTACATATACTAAATCACTCGTCTACACAACATCGACTCCAAATTTGCCGCCAGGGCTGTGTCATCCTCAAACAGTTACGGCTTAACTTACAACTCCTCCCATTTGCTTCCAACAACATTAAACCTCGATACATTACACTTCATACATATCCCTGACCACTCAATCCATTTAAAGATTGAACAAGCATGAAGACATAAAGAAACATTGCCTCTGTCCCACTTCACTGTAAACCAAGCACTGCCGCCTAATTCAACAAATTTCCGCCTTCTCCACACAAATGCAGCACCCTCCATAGCGCTTCCCTGTTGACCCTACCGTAAGCTTTTTCCAGATCCATGATGGCCTAAAACATATCCTCTCACTATGCAAGGTACCACTCACAGACTTGTCTCACTACCAAACTCGGATCAGCACAACCTCTACCACTCTTGAAGTCCCTCTGTTTCTCGTCAATTGCACCATCTGTACAGTCGCCTATCCTCTTGATTAGCACTCTCCTCCACACCTTACCAACAACGCATAACAGCCTATTACCTACAAACCTCTCCAGGCGCAGCATTCATTCATAATATCGTAGAAATATAACAGTGATTGTTGAAAATAGGCTTGCTATAGTATAATTTTTTTCAATGTTTTATTCCATACAACTATTATTGTATATAACTAATGTTTGATAACTTATCGTGCGGTCTGAGACTATTCACATCGCTGCACCTTCCCCATTGTGGCTCAAAATAACGATGTCTCAATTTATGTTATTTAGTAATTCGAATGATATTCTATAATTTAACCTATGGAAGCTCATGAAATCCTATGTAGATTTCAATAGTATTAGAGGTTTTGAGTTTAAATAATTCGCTGGCGATCTACACCTGTTGAACTGACGCATCCAAAGCCAGCTGATGATACAAAACAGTTTTCTGGACAAGCCAGCATGACAAGTCCCATGACAATGAGATTTTGATCACCCGCAAAGGCAGTTCGCCATATATTCTTCAGGTGTAGGTGTCATCAAATTTACAAAAATGTGTGAGTATAGATTTCATTGTTGTCTTCTTCTCGCGTAGATTTAGTAACGTTTTTTATTTTTGACTCCCTTCACTAACAATCTCATCATAATTACAAGGAGATTGCGAGTGAAAAATATTTTGATTACATTCGCGTAAAACACCATAATTAAATTAAGCTCACAGAAAGATCCTCGAGTGTGTAATATTGTTATATATATTATCTCAAGTCATTAAAAATTCAATTACACGACAGTGAACACATCTACATTCAATTACAAAAGTCTTTTGTGCAGCTGTTCCGATACAACTACTTTTTCGTGTCTGCAATGCGAACGAGTCTCAAATTTCAATTTGGTAGTTTCTAGATTAAACATAGGAACTTTCAGCGTGCCTTGGATATTACAACGTAATTGCGTAAGACAAGTTTTGAACATAGGTTCTAGCAGAACTTCCGCACTGCCAAGAAAGCAGCTTGTCACTTCTTACTCTCGCCTCGTGTTGAGAAGCAATAATATAAAGTGGATTGAAATGGCGTGGGATTTAAATTTTTACTATATCTATATCAGTTTGATTTGAATTGATTTGATTTGGAAAGCAGCTGTTAAAATAATGATAAACCGGAAAGATTTCCTCATATAATATTTGCTTCTAAATCGGGAAGTATGAACTCGTGCTATTATGCGAATAAATTTTGAATCTTGTTTCACTTCATACTCAAAAAATTACATTAATCCTATTGCCAAGATCATTTTTAGATAACTACAACTTCTCGATTATCGTACCGTTGTCTTTTACCTACGTTCTCGGCAAGCGAAGCCATATATCTCTGCTCACTCATCCAATCTCACCTCTTTACCTGGTGGACTCGCATTCCAGGCACGGTTTGCGACTCCCAATTATTATCGCCGTTAGGGCCTGTTCCCACGCAGTCAAGCAGTGAATGCGTGGGAGAATGATTTAAAAAATGTGAAAACGAAAAGGTCCGAGAAATGTTGATCTATAATACCCCATCTCTTATCATCGAATGATGTTATTCAGAATATTTTATCTAACTCGATAATCTTGGTCGATTTTGTTTCTATCGTTTCACAAACTCTTGTTCTTCGATTGATGGTTTCGGAACGACTCCAGCAGTTGAAGGAGTGGAACATTTGAGAAAATTTGTTCTATCGAAATCGAAGTGCCAACTAAAAGCCATGAATGCAAATTTTACGGATGAGGTTTTCCTCAAGAAACAGAAGAATCCGTGTCACAATGTAAACGGAATTAAAAAAATGAATGTAATGGCGTTTTTTTCTTAACGGTGAAATTTTGTTCAATGAACAACGTATCACAATTCGTATACCGTTGATGTTCTCACGTGGATAATAAATCGCTTCGCAAAGGAAGAAAGAAATCTGGTGGGCCTCATATGAAATAGTAAAAAAAAATCGACTATTACGTAGAAAAAATCGATCAACCAGACGATAAATCACAAGTAGCGGCTCAGTTTGTTTGAAAATATCAAACGAAATGATTCGCTATACAGCAAATACAAGTGAGGCCTTTTGATAGTAGCGATACTGCAAATGTTTAATTTAACCAATATTGTTATAACATTTCTGATGGGCTCTCAAAAAAGGTCACATCATGTGAAAAAAATCGCTAGAGTATCCAATGAAAAGCATTTAATTATGCTGTGAGTTCCAGTACTAATTATTCGTCTTTTCGTGAACGGTTGTCTGAGTCCACGAACCACTTTGGGACATTTTTCGATAAGAAAAAATTATTGTTCGCGATGGGAATTTTTTAGCAATCTTATTTTTTGCTCCATAATTTTATTTAAATCATGTTCCTCCAAATAACCGAAAGATCGTGAATGGAAAACTCTGTTATGTTTCGTTATAGCATCGACATTTTACTGCTCTTTACGCGGACACATACGAATTTGAATAAAATATTTCTATAAAAAATATGAATGAATTGACGATTCAGAATAGCTTTACAATTAAACAAATTGGCCTCCACATCACCATTGACAAGGGCATCCAATTGGACAACGTGTCTCTCATCGTTCAAATGCGGTATTCGGTATAGCGATTCAGCGGTCATGAACAAATAGTTGATTCATATTTTTCGGTTTTCAGACGCGACACTCCTCTCCGCCAACTATATTGTTCAATCAAAGATGACAGGGATATGATCTGCACAGAGCTGCATTTGGGACGCTGCTATGTTTGACTGCTCCAAATGAAGGATTGATCCTCCAGATATTTATTTTAGCGGCTGCAAACTATTGAAACACGTCTTGTCCTAATATACTAGCAGTCGTTTTTGTTAAAATAAATAACAAACATCTACCAAAAGATATTTTACGAAGGCAACTGTCACGAAAAGTTTCCACCAGCCGCACGACATTAATATTCTGGATGCGATAGAAACTTCCCTCCTGTGAACATTTCTCAGCTCAATCTTTGAGGGAACTTGGTAAGAGAAGACCAAGCAACGAAGATCCTGCAGATGTCAGCCTCTTTCGTCGGCCAGCGCTGTAGCAGCTGATGGCTGGCAGACGTACGAGCGCCCGTCAACTGTCAGCAGTTATCAACAGATGTCTAGGGCACAGAGGAAAAGAAATGGTTAGCAAAAATGTCTGTTTTGGGAAACCGAAGTTTACTTAAAATGGGAAATCGAAAACATGTGTAAATCACGGATCATTCATTTCATTTCATCATCGATCCAAAAAAAAAATCAAACACAATTTCTGTCCCCGTTCAATGTTGAGTATTTTTTTTTAACATATTGAGTATAAAACTTAGTCATTATTTGCTTCACTTTCCATCATCAAACTTTCATTCATACATTTATTTTAAAATATTGGTCTTAATTGAGTGAAATTTGAACGATGCTGTCTACCAGTGGCCGAACTTACAATGTTTTGACATAAATTACTGACGATACCTATTTGTATAGCCATGCTCTTATATGTACTTGGACGTGTTGATCTGTCATTGTTTAATGTCGGGATTTTGTCTAATTGTATCGCCGAACTTACATTGTTTTGGCATAAATTACTGACGATACCTATTTGTATAGCCATGCACTTATATGTACTTGGACATGATCTGTCAGTGTTGAATGTCGGTATTTTATCTAATTGTATCTTATGTGCTATGTAATTTGCATGTAGGATGTTGAAAGGCTGAAGATATCGAACCCAATATGGCTCAGAATTTAGGTAATGCGAAACACAAGGAAAAAATCATACACTGTACGATCATGGATAAAAAGCGAACAGGTTGACACACTTCTCCTCTAGAACTAAAAATGAATTTATGGGACGGTAAGCTGGTAGTGTCCGCTACTCTTGTCCTCTCCACGCCGTCACACTCGCATGCAATGAGACTAACTATGGGCGAATTGGAAAGTTTAGTTGGAAATATTGAGTGATTATTATGTATCATGATCATGCAGTAATCACATCCACTGATAAAAAAGTGATCAAATTAGCATGCACAAATGTCATCTTTTGATATTCAAATGTATTTATATATAGATGAGATACTTTCGTGTAACGCAAATTTTGGTCAACATATGTGATTCGACCCTCTCAAGGCTGATCAGAGAAGAGAGAGGGATAGAGAGAGGGTTGGATCGGTAGATTGCCTGTACGAAGATAGGAGTAAGGGGATGGCAAGGAATCAGAGGAAACAGTTTGAAACAATTTAAAACAGTTTTTCTCTACAAAATTCTACAGTTTACACGTAATGATTTCATTTTCATTTTGGATTTGAAGGGCACAACATTCAAAGCCCCATTTGAGTTAGCCCGAACTATGCGCAACCTAATACATACGTACTAACCAATGAAGTTTACCTAACCATAAAAGCCATAAGAAACCTAGAAGTAATGGATCCTGATTGATTAGGTCAAGATACCAACTAGAAACAAAACGGGGATAGTTAAATACCTGATACTATTTGATAAAAGAGTGCTATTTAGATTGAAAAATATAAATTCATTTATTCCGCAAGGTTGTTGCGCTGTTAAGGCATCGGTCTCACACAAGGGGACAATTCCGGGTACGATTGGGAGACGGTGAGGAATCTTTAAAACGATACAAATTCTTTGATGGGCTAGTAAGATGATATGTATTGCTCTTTTAGTCTCGATATTACGACTGAAAGAGAAAACAATTTGACTGTTAAATGGATTTTGCGAGTTCCAAATTCTAACACAGTTGAAGTGGATCCAGAAAATGATCTTGTATCTATTATAACGGGGTATACCAAGATTATTCGCATTTATTGTGTAATGATTGTGTACATCCGAGATTTTCCTCACTGAATTGAATAAATCTTGATCATAGTTTCGGGAATAAGTTTGAATGCGAATAGGGCTACTTGGAAATTGTATTGATCTTCTAGGTTCTGGATATTCTTGGTTTAAAATGTCGAGAATTGAACGGAATGTTCATTATAGGTTAAATATCATATTTTGTAGTACGATGTTGTTTTTCAGTTTAATATGGTATATTCCAGACCACGCTTTGATTCCATAAATTGAGAATGTCTGGAAAAACGTATAAAATGGTTTTGCGGACAGATTGAGGGAGGAACTTATTTAATTGTTGAAGAATGCCTTTAGATCTTGCTAATTAAGATGATATGAGGTCGATGGGATTCCGAAATAGTTGATTTATATATAAATATACCCCAATGAATTTAGTGTTGTCTAGCTCATGAATTCTGTCCTTCCAATTTTTATGAAATGTAGATTGATATGAAAATAATGCGTGGTATATATTTTTTCCACTAATTCCAATTAGGTTTGCAGTTAGTCACTTATTCACAAGATCGAATTTCTTGTTATTTTAGGCCGGTAATTCGCTAATGATGTTTGTAGGGATGCCAGAAAATATTGTAGTATCATGGAGCAAACACCGTTTATTGGGAAAAACACGATACTCTAACTGTATCGCTTATAAACCATAGTAAATCTTTAGCCCTAAAATAGAACCTTGAGGAACACCATGTATAATATTGAGCATAGTAGATTATATTCCGTTCACAGTTACATATTGCTTTTGGTTGAACAGATATGAAGTGAACCAATCACAAGCGATTCATTGTTTAAAGTAAAACATTAGTTTTGATATGAAGATAAATGATCAACATAGTCGAAGAAGATCTAACGAAAGACGAGAATTAGTATCCTTCACGAAAGCCATACTGGTTTTCATGAAGGATAAAGTTTACATTCAAGTAACGGAATAGTTGATAGTAAACTAGTCTTCCAGAAACATTGAAAAATTAGGGAAAAACTAGATGGGTTCATGATTACCAGTATAAGTTTTGTCACCCCTATGTAAATGGGTGTGTGTGACTCAAGCAGTTTTTAATGAGTTAGAAAATTCTCCTTCCAATAAGGTTTTTGCTGGCAGTTGAAAAGGATTGGGAATAATATATTTGTTCATTTCTTCATGATACTGATGAGCCACTATTGGTATTTCCAGATTTTATTTTCTTAGCTCTAATAATTGATGTAAATTTTTGAGCAGAAATTGGTGAATAATAGAAAGAATTAAGAAAATATCATATGCGCTAAGTATTTAAGATTGTCGTTCTTATTGCTACTAAAGTGCCCGCAAACAAATCTGATCACTATACTCCAAATTTGTATTTCCAGCACTTTACAGGAAGCTGTCAAATTTGTTCCAGCAGAGATAAAGACGTCGGGTAAGTTTTGTTGCCTTATTTAGGGTGCATATTTCAAGGCTCGCTACACCGCCAGTATGGTTCTAGCAGCGGTTGATTGCGGGCGGCGTCAAGTTTCGTCTTAATTGTGTTTGTTCATAAGTCTGCTAATTTGTGCAATAAGAGCTAATTTTCAGAAATAGTACAATGGTCGTGAAAAACAGCTAACAAGTGACTATTTTGTCACTTGTTAGCTGTTTATTTTTCAAAATCTATTCTATAATTGATTCATAGAAAACCTTACTTCGTCAAAAAAAATCATTCCTATTTCCCATTTTCCCTACTAAAATTATCATCAATCTTCAGAAAGTTTCTTGTTTTTCATGACGAAACTGTTTTTTTTTTACAACGAATTCCCTCAAAGGTAATCCTAGCATCCTGCCAGACCTCGTAGCAAGAGTTTCAGAGGACGCCAGTTTCCCTTGTCGCAGTGCGTTTATTAATATTATTTCAGGCTCGTTGGCCTCTTGCAGGAGTTTTTTCCCCGTCGAGGTTTATGCTCCTGTTTTCTCGACTACAGCCACAGGCCTCGAGGTAAGGCCCAATATGGAATTCTGGAATTGCGGTCTAATTTTGGCCTGGAAGGTTGAAGCTGTGGTCCCATTCTGTCTCCGATGCCAATGACTGAGGCTTCCCGTGTCCCGGCATTTGCTAGGGGACCTCATATCTGCCGCTGTTCCACGCGTTCCATGACTTCATGCGACACTCTTGTACACATTCTCCTTTTCTTTCCTGCCCTAAAAGATTTTGTCCCGTCCTCACGCACAACAACTGCATGGTACTCCTATTGAATTAAATAGTTTGGTATAAATACTACTGCTGCTACAGAAGGAGAAGGAAAGTATTTGTAATTATCAAGTCGAAGGAGTCGGTACGTATAGGACTGTACCAAACATTATCCTATTTTTTATCTTACATATCCTCATTTACGATATATATTTGGGTTTATTATATTACTGGACATGATAACGTAATCTAATTTCTTTTCTTTTTTTTCCGCGACTTTATTTCGAGTTTGTCAAAATAATTCATTGTCCATAATATTGTATTGTGGTTCATTATTGGACCTGATAACTTAAACGCTTTTTTTCTCGGAATTTGTCATCCCGTGTAATTATTTCGTGTCTCCGTTATTAATTCCTTTTCCATAACATTTTACTTCGCGGGAAGATAAATCCTTATAAATCCTTACACCATGATATTTTATAATATTTATCAACAGTATTATTGCAGCAATTACAGTGACCCCGGCATAAATATCTTGGTGAATGGGATTCACATAATAATATTCAAAAAGCTCGAAGTCATTATAAGTTCTGGGCACGAACATCGTTAAGATCAGGTAAAGCTATGTCTTCAATGACTTGTAAACCTGTTCATGTGATGATTAGTTTATTTTCTTTGATATTCTGGAATTTTTCGTAACCAGATGCTTTCAGTCATCGTTCGAGCAAATCATTTTATTTTCTATGAGCTCACGTCCCACGTTGAATGAGTTACACCCAAAGGCTGCTATGAATATTTTTTTAACAGAAACATAAACCTGGATCCATTCATAACTTGGAAAAGCTAAACTTTAAACTAGTATATCGTACATTCTTGTTTGCTTATTATGGAGCGGTGGAACAACTAAGTTCAGCCAAACACCAAAAACAAAAGATGAATTCCCGTAAACATTACAATTCTTCAGACCCAAAAACCGGAGTCAATTGGTGTTAGATTTATCCTAAATATCTTCGTCCATATTCATAGTTCACCTCATCAGAGTTCACCTGATTTTTTTAATTATGTCTAGATATGCATAAATATATTGTGTCATGTGTACACAAGTTACAGATAAACTGCTACGAAGCCTTCATCATCGAGATTGTGTTTGTCATATGCACGAACTACATAAAGGCATTGTTCGAACAAAGTTTAACTACGTCACTCCCTATACCTACGCATGCAGAAGAGGGCATATGAGCCACGCACGCCGAAGACATCATCGAGTCTATGAATGCCTGATTCATCCAGCAACCACCACATTCAACGCTGTTTTGATCGGAGTTGAGCAAAAGTCGTGTTGTGGCGCATAGCAAAACGTGATTGACATACAGACATAGTCAATTCCCGCGGCCACCGAATGCAATATTTCTGATAACCATTGTTTCATTATCGAATTGAGACGTTAGCTGCCCTGCCAGCTTTGTTCGCGCAAATAATGGGCTTTTTTCGCCCTCGTTTTATGCGAGCTTGCCTTACTGAAGCAAGATGGGGCGACTCTCTCGCCCTACAGTTGGACAATGACTCTGTCTCTGGTCGGCCTTTCCTTTTAGAAAGGGAAATGAGCGAATGCGCCCTTGAGTCATTGTGTGAAGAGAAGGGGTGCTGAGAAACATATAGGCGTGTGCAGGACTGTTGGGAGTTTTAAATGGAGAAAATATTTTAGGAAGAACCACTTTTCATAAATGTTTCAAATAATAGTGAGGTATTTATGAACTTGCCACGTATAATCAGCTAGCCTTCTGCAGAGGTAAAGGTTTTCCACATAATGATCCTTCAATTACCCTGCTTGACGGTTCATTCCTGATAATCTGTCATTCTCCTTCGTCTCAATTTTCTGAGATATATCGTTGCTGACAAACAACAGAGATGATAAGTGGATTCAATAGACCAAGTAACTTGCTGGAAACATGTTAATCATATTAAACATCTCTACGACGTGACAACCGTTCCCTTGAATTTACAGTGGATGGATCATCGTTGAAGTGCACTACCTTAGTAATTGGTCTTTCGCTCATGGTGCCGGGGCCGTCACCATGAGCGAGCACCTTAAAAATCCACTATAACGAGTCCCTCTTCAGTGGACGTATTATCAGCTCCTCTGAGTTTCCAAGGTATGATCCACCGTTCAAGTGCTCTTCCAATGCTAGATTTGATCTCTCTGGTAAGATGACATATACTTTCTTTCTGGTCATCAGACAACATTATAATATACGGTCTCCGAAGAAGACTCTACTTACAAACTGCGATACTTTTTTGTTGAAAAAAAAAACATTTCTACAGAGGCGGATTCACACTTCAGTGGCTGAATAATTAGTACTATAACGAGTCCCTCTTCAGTGGACGTATTATCAGCTCCTCTGAGTTTCCAGGGTATGATCCACCGTTCAAGTGCTCTTCCAATGCTAGATTTGATCTCTCTGGTAAGATGACATATACTTTCTTTCTGGTCATCAGACAACATTATAATATACGGTCTCCGAAGAAGACTCTACTTACAAACTGCGATACTTTTTTGTTGAAAAAAAAAACATTTCTACAGAGGCGGATTCACACTTCAGTGGCTGAATAATTAGTACTATAACGAGTCCCTCTTCAGTGGACGTATTATCAGCTCCTCTGAGTTTCCAGGGTATGATCCACCGTTCAAGTGCTCTTCCAATGCTAGATTTGATCTCTCTGGTAAGATGACATATACTTTCTTTCTGGTCATCAGACAACATTATAATATACGGTCTCCGAAGAAGACTCTACTTACAAACTGCGATACTTTTTTGTTGAAAAAAAAACATTTCTACAGAGGCGGATTCACACTTCAGTGGCTGAATAATTAGTGCAATCCGTGATTCATAGAAAGCGATGCAAAACAAATTTGCGTCAGCAATGTGCGCAGCTGATTGTAGACTTCCTCGACCTAACAGCTGCTGACAATTTTTGTCACAGAAATTGATGTACTTCTTACAGGGATTTTACTATCAACAGGATCGTGTTCCTGCTCTCTGATCCAAAGACTGTAACGGAATTTTAGGAAAAAAAATCCGGACTGAGTAATACGCCGGTGAACAAAACAGTCTTGGCCCATTCATAGCCCAGACCTCAGCCCGCTCGACTATTGTTTTTGGGAAGAGGTGTTGTCCGTTGTTTACGAACGCCAACCGTCAGCAAGAGAAAATCTGAAGAAACTAGTAACAATAACCTATGATATCCCACAAATGTTGGGAGCTTAGTTGGAATGTTGTTTCGGTTTTAAAAACTTATATACTCTGTTGTATCCCACAGTGTCATTGTTTTGATAATCTGTGTGGTCCATACTTGGATATTATTTATAATTTTTCATTATCTGGTTTCCCAATCCTTTCATAAAAATATATTTTCTCAGTTGCCGCCTTCTTCCCCATGTCTTTCTCGCCTCCAGAAGCGTCCACCTGATTTACTTTGCTTGGAAAGAGGAAGACTTGTAATGCTTAAAACTTGTGTTAGAGAAAATCAGCAAACTGACTATCCTCACTCCACTACCAGAGTTTTAATGATTGAATCGAGCCAGGAAACGCATCCAATCTGTCTTTGATGTCTGTGTTACCCTCTTTGATGAGGTAAATCCGCACTGCGCTCAACCATACACTTTTCAGTTGAAGGCTGGCCATGTAAATCATGTAAGGTTAATGATTACCAGCTATGAACTCTCAATGCATTGATGACTCTTTCGTTTTGGAGTTTATGTTAGTAACATAATGCAAGTGCCCAAAAAATATTTTAATTGTATGAAATGACTCCTATAGTAAATAGGAACGAGTAGTTTGTTGGAATTACTTAACATTCGTTTCCCCACCATTTCAACATAGCACATGTACGTACATGTGCATCATCTTCTATGTATCACAATCTGACCTTCCTCAATATTACAGTCCCTGAAGGGTGTTTCTTTAACACGGGACTGCACATGTGATAATACTCCAGAGGGTGGTCCTTTCCATTGATGTGGTTGGCTGTGAGAAAATCCTGTAACAAAACTCGCCAACACGGTATTAATGAACACGGTGATCCTAAATGTGATTTTTTTAAATGTGGTTCACCAGCAAGTCCACGGCAGCAGGTGGGGCTCTTCCGTGCGATTTTTTTGAAACGGGGATTAAGTGAAATTTTGTAACTGATCAAGGCCAGGATCTTCGTCAACTCCTCTGATATGTAATTATTTAAACTCCGACCCATTTTTTCAATTTTTCATTAATAACATTCCCATAGTATCAGCTAATTGAACACTTGGGGACCAGGAGGCGCATGATTGCGTCCTGTCTTGGACCTGCGTATTTGTGTATGTTCCTAACGATCATATAAGCAGGTTCAAAAGGGCCTCCTGATGCTAAACAGTCACATGCCGCGCAACAGCTGACGTAATATATACGATCACGCTGTGGCAGAATAAACCAGTTTCTGTAGTTCTAGTAAGATTTCATAATGGTTTTTCCTTCGATGTTCAACTATATCCGGCAGTTTTTTTTTTGCCGTATTAAAATTATTTCAGGATCGCATTAAATAGTTTTTACATGTAGATCGTTTGAAGTAATATGCTCATAGGGACTCATCATCATCATCGGAGCATGGAGGTTAGCAATCATAAGTTTCCACAGAAGGTATAGTAGAGTTAATAGTGAAGAGCATTTATTAGAATTTATCATTTCAAAATAATGTCGTCCGATTTTTTTTCTTATTGTGCACTCTCTGTGAAACCTTCATGAACGGAGTAACCATTGTCATTTTGCCTACCCACTACATCATCTTTGGTTTGTTTTTTTCCCGCATATTCAGAGGAAATGGTTTCCTGTTCTCAGTTCCTTTGCACAATGCAATGACTTTCTATCACAGTTTCGCACTTATCTTGTCGTTAGAGGATAATAATTCGCATCATTTGCCAAGTGCACTTGACAACTAATTATTCAGTAACTGTTTGCATTGATGGGATTCACTGAATTGCACACAATTATGCATCACTGCCTTCGTACCCTCTCATAATACCCATTGACCATATACAATACCCATTGACCATATACAACACTGAATTACACAAAAAGAGTGCCCGCGTTAGCTAGCTCCTTGGATCCTAGGGCAATTTGATCCCTTCGCGTCGTATTTAGGCTCACGGATCAAGCAGCGGGTACAGGCTCGCTTTTCCTTTACTCCACACCAATCCATTGCGCCTCCGGCAGTGGTTCCTTATAACAATATTCTACGGACGGGATCGCGGGCCCTCTGGACTAACAAGCTCCTTCCTCCTCTTCCATTTTTCGAGCCATTAATAAGTAGCGCATTACCTTGCTAGGGCACATTTTCTACCATGAAGAGGAAAACTGAGCAGGTCCCAACACAGTGGCGCTGTCTGGCGGCAGTAGAGAAAGGTAAATCCTCATGCTGTGGCAGCGGTCTTACAAGCGAGGATTTTTTATTGCATATCTGTAAATATTACATCTACTACATTTTTCACGAATGAAAAAAAATACTGTCTAGTAGGGAGTTAAACGTCTGATATATTGAGTTAGGAGGAAGGGCACAAAACACCCTTTTCATTTCGAGGGTAGGCATTTAAATATATAAAATTAATTGGGCTGATTATGGCGTGAGCGAATAATTCTTTGAGATGAACCTGTTGATTTCACGATGAGTTCCGCCTTGTAACGAAAACAATCCAAGGATGATTCACTGAATAATTTCAGCCCTTCCCCAATAAACAACTTCGAGGTCATCTGATGATACATCCACGCAATGAAACTTTCGCCTAGATTTGTTCATATTTATAGAGACAAGGAACTACATTTCTTCTGTACTCACAGAACTGTTTCAGAATGAGAAACAGATTCTTTTTACTCCAATGTTTTTCAGATATTCCGCTCACTGTTGATGAATCCTTGCAATCTGAAAAGCAGATGTTACTCGAGATCGAAGAAAGGACAGATAATAAATAAGATGAGTTGGAGAGTTACTGTCAGAGAATAATATCAGCGTTTCCATCAGCAGATGACTGAGCTCTCATCAATAAGAATGGGTGTGACAGTATGAGTGCTAAATCTACCTTCTCACCACACGCAATCAAAAAATTCTACACTCATGAACCGGTGATCAAGATCGCCTCACTGGATAACGCCATCTACTGATCCATACAAAACCAAAACGTCCTACCCTTAATGACATGCCCGTTTTACGGTCACGCTGTGCAAAAGCAGCACCTGTGGCGATACTAATGATCGTTGGCGGTCGCAATCTTGGGTTTGCGGCGTCTAAGACAATCTCGTTGAGAGGACGACTGCTCTAAGAATTAGACGAGAGGCAGACTGGACACGGAGGCAGTTAAAAGTAATGGGACGAGGGGTGGAATGAACACGGAGACAGGTTTAGAAATGTGATAATGGCTGGTCTGGACATCTGGACAGCCTTGCTGGCGGTCAAACCTGCGACCTGATGCCTTCAAGAGGAACACTTTGCCCCAATGCTACTGGGTGGTATTATGACTTCCGATCTTATGCTAGATATTTAATACTACACGAATTTATCAGCAAATCACAATTAAGGACGAATTATATTTATGAAATGTCATTCATTTATGGTTTGATCTTGCATTTCTTTTAACAGGGGGTATGAATAAAATGAATCCATTTGTAATATAATTTGTTTGAGAAAAATCCGCTCATTTCTAATGACATTTATCGTATGCTCATTTTACAGCAATTTTGATTATAACGACTCAAATTAATCAGCAGCATTGAAACAGAAACCAAACTGTTATTCTTTGAACCGACAGCAGATCAAGTTACAACGATAACACACCGCATCCTAATGTTAAAACTGCAATAATCGATAAGAACATAATATTGAAATGTCAATTCGAATATTTTGTCTAACAATGTGTGGTGAACTGGACAAAGGGCCAGCTTTCCGAACAAGAAGAGGTTTGGACAGGACTCGGATGGAGTTTAAAGGAATGATACGACGGGTGGACTGACCGCATGGCCAGTTTGATGACTAAAACGAGGGGTGAACTGGAAAAGTTGACCGCTTTGGGAAGGAGATGCGGGTTGCACTGAACACGGAAAAGGTTTGGAATGAGACTAAAGTTTGAATAAACACGACAACAACATTAACAATGAAACGAAAGGTGACGAGGACGCGAGGACCGCTTTACGTATTAGGAGGACGAGGACGTGGGGACCGCTCTAAGTATTAGGAGGACGAGGACGTGGGGACCGCTTTAAGCATTAGATGCGCTGTAGAATGTCTTCGGGGACTGTTTTGGGAATGACACACGCTGCCAACTGATCACTTGAACAGTTTACGGAATGAGACGAGGGGTGGACTGGTAGGGTAACAGCTTTTGGAATGAGATGCGGAGTAGACTGGACAGGGGAGCTTTGGGAATGAGCTGCAGAGAGACTGGGCACGGGAAACAGCCTGAGGGCTGGGCATTGAGAAGTACAGCCGAATACGCCTGGAGCACAGATGCTGCTGTAAGTGATTTAACGTGTGCATAGGACCCGAATACTGATGTGACCGGACTAACGAGTGTCAACTATACAAAAAATAGACTTTTCCTTCCTCTTGGCACAGCTGGGCAATTGATATCCCAACTTTGTCGCGTATTCTTCGATTCTATGTCGATTGAATCAATGGAGCAATTGGTCCGGTATTCGACTCTTCGGTAATGATAATGAGAATAAATTGGATTAATTCATTTTCACCACCGTTAGGGAAGGCGCCGGTGATGGTCAGAGGTCTCTCATGGAAGAAATACAGCATTTATAAAACACAAACACTTGCTAATTGAAGGTGCAAACTTGGAAATTATGTTCATATCATTTGCTGCCTCTAACTTACTGCGGTAGGCTGTAAAAATTATGAAGATTTAAAAGTAGTAATATTCATTCATAATATAAACCAGTTTATGAAATTATTACAGTTTCCTTCCATCAGTTTTCCTATATTTACGAAAACATGAGTGGGTAAATAAAACCTTCGTCGACGAATTACATCGTCAGACTGCACATGTGAGAAGGGAAGGGACATCATTGTCACTACTGCGGCACAATTATAACCAACTGTGACGAAAAACTTTTGTCGTCTAAATATGAGGCTTCTTTCCAGTTACCAATCGACTTCATAGAAGAAATATTTTTTGATATGCGAAAAAAAAGTAATGGAACATTGACAAAAAAAATGATTGTGTTGCAACAGTTGATATCGTCATATGTAGAAAAAACATTTACTGGATGCTCAGAAAGGCCCGTGAGATATCTGACTAAAGACGATTTTAGGAATTAACGTCGAACACGTATTTTCCCGTTTCGTTCTCACTAATATTTTCAGTTATATTGTTCATACATCCTAAAAAAAAATTACTGCGACGATTTCATTTCGGATTGTAGTGATCGTAAACAGACAATTTGGATTTTCTTCGCGAATGACCTCATGCCTGCATTTCGTTTTTCAGTTGTTTACCTTTCTTTTGTCCTTGTTCATAAATTTTGTCATTTTCTCATTGAAACGTCCTGTAATAAAATACAAATGCTAAATCGAGCAGCCTCAGCAAATTTTATCTGCCCATCAAAATGTGACATATATTATTTGTGGGCTTATAAATGACAAGACGAAATAATTCATAGCTGTAACAATCATTCTGCATGAACGCAAAATCCTTTTTCATTCTTGACCACCTCAGTGGAAAATAAAGTACTACTGGAGCTTTATTCTATATTTATTCTGTTAGCTATGCCTATGTTTACCCCCGTTTTGCTCCAACGGAGCCTTGCTTTTGAAGGCGTAAGTGGTTATGGCGCGCTGCTGCAGTGTTGCTGCTCGCACTTTTGTTGCTTATAACAGAGGTGACGGCGACGAGTACTGTATGTCTTTTCTGCCTGAGCGGGCGTTCTCTGAGGCAATGCTGTGACCACCGTGATGAACAGACAGTTTTCTCACCTCCTGCTCAATGCACAATAGCTGCACTTCTTAATGGCCTTTCAGCCAGGGCAGTTGCTTCAGCTATTGTTGTATTATTTTTGATTTTTATTGGAACTGAGATCGATTTTTTCCTTGTACACGAGGGAAACAGTTACCAAGCGATTCGATGACTTGTTATTACATTTATAGTTCTCTCCTATGTGGTATTGTGTCTAATATTTGATCATAATTGATTACAAATATATTTCACACGGCTGCAAAATGTTATAGCTAAATTGAAGGTAAACTCAATTGTCAAGAGCAACTTCCGTGTCATCGGAAATATTTGATGAACAGATATCGGACCAGATATTGCCCACAATAACAGCCAATTTCTGACGATGCATCTTGTATTTCAATTTAAACTTTTGGAGTTGCTGGCCTCTAGGTTAATAACTTCAGTTTGAAAATTCCCATTGACAAGAGTCAAGACTAACAACTGCATCGAGTCATTTTCCAGGCCTAATTTCAGTTTTATGATCCATCGCGTATTTTCCTCTCCCACTTGGGTCCCTGAGCTGCAGTGTTTGCCGGTGACAGGGCTTGTGACTCCGTCGTTGGATCTCTGACACAAACGTTCAAACATTTTCGAAAATTCTGATGATCACCATTATCCTAAGTAGGAGTCTCACCCACCGACATTTCAATTGCAGTATGGGCATCATTATCGCAATACACTGTCTACCATCTTCAATCAACAACTCTAATCTAACGGAAGAGAGGTCTAGCCCCCCACGAATTCTCATTTATTCCGCTATCGACAAGGTGTCCTAGTATTGTATCAGCGGATGGAGCCAGTCAGTCGTTAATGTTGGAGTTGTTGAAAACATCCTTCAAATTCTCATTGTGTTTCGAGGTGAGTTATTTGATCAGCTATGCAGTGACCAACGCTGGTTCGAGGTCCGTTGAAGATTTCCAGCAATCTCAAATGATTAGTTTTCATTATGTATATATATATATATATAT
>SDVV010002929.1:0-22131 GCA_016164225.1 Gammarus roeselii
TGAGAGATATGGCCGGAGTGACGCTGAGGGAGAGGTTGAGAGATATGGCCGGAGTGACGCTGAGGGAGAGGTTGAGAGATATTGCCGGAGTGATGCTACGGGAGAGTTATAGAGATTTGGCCGGAGTGACGCTGAGGTAGAGTTTGAGAGATATGGCCGGAATGACGCTGAGGGAGAGGTTGAGAGGCATGGCCGGAGTGACGCTGAGGGAGAGTTTGAGAGACATGGCCAGAGTGACTCTTAGGGTGAGATTGAGAGATATGGGCGGAGTGAAGCAGAGGGAGAGTTTGAGAGACATGGCCAGAGTGACTCTTAGGGTGAGATTGAGAGATATGGGCGGAGTGAAGCAGAGGGAGAGTTTGAGAGACATGGCCAGAGTGACTCTTAGGGTGAGATTGAGAGATATGGGCGGAGTGAAGCAGAGGGAGAGTTTGAGAGACATGGCCAGAGTGACTCTTAGGGTGAGATTGAGAGATATGGGCGGAGTGAAGCAGAGGGAGAGTTTGAGAGACATGGCCAGAGTGACTCTTAGGGTGAGATTGAGAGATATGGGCGGAGTGAAGCAGAGGGAGAGTTTGAGAGACATGGCCAGAGTGACTCTTAGGGTGAGATTGAGAGATATGGGCGGAGTGAAGCAGAGAGAGAGGTTGAGAGATATGGCCGGAGTGACGCTGAGGGAGAGGTTGAGAGATATTGCCGGAGTGATTCTACGGGAGAGTTATAGAGATTTGGCCGGAGTGACGCTGAGGTAGAGTTTGAGAGATATGGCCGGAATGACGCTGAGGGAGAGGTTGAGAGATGTGGCCGGAGTGACGCTGAGGGAGAGGCTGAGAGAAATGGCCGGAGTGACGCTGAGGGAGATGTTGAAAGATATGGCCGGAAAAACGCTAATTGAGAGGTTCGATAATGTGACGTTATTCGAACTGGAACAGGAAGGATGAGCGTAATGTCGACACTCGTGCGTTGAGAAGGATGAGCGTAATGTTGACAGGCGTGCGTAGAGAAGGGTGAACGTAATGTCAATACTTGTGCGTAGAAAACGATGAGCGTAATATCTACACGCGTGCGTAGAGAAGGATGAACGAAATGCGGACACGCGTACGCATGGAAGGATGAGCGTAAGGGCGATACGCGTGCGTAGAGAAGGATAGCAAATGAAGTCCTTTGAAGCTGCTCTGATGTGCTCTCCTGCCTTTGGCGTCTCATTGAGACACATGATATAGTTGAGTGGTGTAGGACCCAACAACTATGAGAAACATGATATATAGTTGGGTAGCGTAGGGCCCAACAAGTATGAGTAACATGATACATTTGGGTGGTGTAGGGCCCAACAATTATGAGACAAATGATTTAGTTGTGTGGTGTAGGGCCCAACCATTGTGACGCAGCAAGGGCTACCCAATGATTACGTTCGGGTCCTGCTGCTCATACAGATGTCGTACCTCTCTCCTGCCCCGAAAGGTTTCTTGCCGAGTTCGGGCCAGCCCATTTACCGATAGAGGGCAAAGTTGTGGTATGTGTAAGCGTGCATGAGAAGAGTGTGAGCTGCGTCATGCGGCCGGGCGTCACCCTTCAGGGACTCATTGTTGCGTCAGTACCAACCTCTGCGTCTGGCAGCTATGATTAATTGGACGAGCTAAATGGAGTTCACTCGTGCATAAATCAGCGTGCATGCAAGCCCGCTCTTTACTGACTTATTCACAAGGAGAAATGAACTAAGTAATATAATTAGCATAGCAATATGACTCAGTGTCTCGGTCTCTATGATGAATATTAGCAACGCCATGTGACTCAATGACTCGGTCGTCGTGATGAATATTTACTCGGTGGCGGCCGCAACGCTGGTATTCACAGAAGTTGACGTACAAAGATAAAGAAAAACTCTCTCCTGAAAACAGCCTTTATAACATTGTGAGCGATTGGCGGATGCCCACACAAGCTGTTCAAGAGTCAACCACCCGGAGCATGCCAAACAACATCAACACGGCGCACGCCAACCCGGGTTTTGACCACCGAGACCAGGATCAGCTGGGCTATTGACAAAAACCGAGCACCTAGGGCGTGCCTGGCTGGCACCATACTGGCTTTTTACCCTTGTGCACCTCTCAGGCGTGTCCCGGCACCCCTGCAGTCTTTGCGCCTCAAAAATAGACACCCAGACCCTGGGTGTTCACTTGGTTCAATTCCGGGTTGTTGACAAGGGCTGAACAGTGCTGGAATACAGGTCCCAACTTCCAGGCCCCATCACACACTTGGGCGGCACCCGCGCTAGGACCTGGGATAGCGGAGGGTGCACTTTGGCGCTCCCTCGTCCTTTCACCGAGTTGAGACGGTTCCGGAACTGTTGGAGGCTGCCCAGAGGTGGGGTTACACGCCAAGGATACTGAAGATGAACCTGTAAACAACGGGCCATAAGGTGGCCATTAAATGTATACTTGAACATCCCTAGACCCCCGGCGCGTCCCACCTCATCCCAAGTCCAGGCGAGGAACACACAAGGGAGCCATGCTCACAACTTTGCAGCAATAACGCAGCTTTTGAAGTAGAACAGGGCCTGCTTGATTTAGGCGTACAAATGCAAAACAATGTTCTATGCAATAAACAAATCGCAATGGTCTAAGCTAGTGTCAGAAGACAGGGTTTCTGGGCCATGAGAGCGTTTCTGTCAAGGGACAATAGGACAATGTTGAGATGTTGAATGAACTAATCCATCCAGTTAAGGACTATTGCTCTCTTCTCTGCATCACACATAAACGGAACGATCTGCATCCTTCAACAACCTCAGAGGTAAAACAAAGGGTTATAATAGCAAAATGAGAGCCACAAAGTTATACTAAATAATATGATGATTTGAAAGATTCCTGGTCAAAAACATTGGGAAATTTCTGAACATCTACCGGGGGAATGTAAACGAAAAATTTCTATAAAAGTAGCAATGAGAAACCATAGGAAAGGATTGGCAGAATGTGTGACTACTGTGCGTCAAAACTGATGGGCAACAAATGATGCAACCCGTAGCACTTAAGAGTTCACGTGCCAGGCATCTCCGTTATTTGATCGAATACCACTGGAAATACGTGAGATTAAACGGTGACGGAATAAGATTGAACGGTGCCGGAATAAGATTAAACGGGTGCCGGAATAAGATTAAACAGGTGCCGGAACTGTCAGCCAAAACAAACATCTTGAGGTTCAATGGTCGATTGGACAAGTAACTCGGATCTGTTTATAATCTACCTCTAATCAGTGGATACCCTTACCGGTGTTACAATCCGGCTAGTGAATGGGCAGCAACGTGCAAATGCTGATGCCACAGCCCGAGTAGAGAATGTCCGACATCCATGGGTCATGTGGAAGCTACTCTGAGAACAGAAAGAACAGTGAAGCATTTCCAACTATCCTAGTAAGCATCGCAATACTCTGATCTGAAGAGTCCATTAACAGCTGTAGCGGGCTGAGAGTCTTGACTATCGAGGTGAGATACGGTTACAGTTTATCTCCATCTTATTTATTCGTCATCAATATAATGTGGCTTTAATCAATTTACGGTTAAAAATACCCCTCTTCCTTCGATGACTCTTTGATGGGTTCTTGTATTTTATGTTACAAATCCTTTTGGACGTTATTTTTGTCCTAACTGGCCCTTGCCAGGCATCACACTCTGCCTTAGTGTGCTATGCCCTCCGCCCTCAGGTCAGGGAGGGAAGTGGGCAGGTGTTTGTCCCTAGTATTGGCCGGCATCCCATCACCTTCTGCAAACACTTCCTGTACCGAGTCGCTTTGTGAGGTCGCTTTGTGGCAGCTTAGCCATGGAGGCTACCGGTTGGCCAGGTCAATTTGGGGAAGCAAGTTGACCTTGGGATGGCAAGTGGGCCTTGAGTCAGCTAATTCATGAGCTGCATTGATGAAGTAGGCCTAGGCCAGCAGCTCTAGGCCTTCAGGCATAATATAGTTGACTTTGAGAATTTCTCGCAGGGCGGGAAACCGTTTCGTCGGCTACTCACTTCATTAGCAATGCATTTTGAGAGTGAAGATTGAGGATGTTGGACAAACACAGCGTCTCTGAACAAATGCAACTGTGGTAGAAGATTCTAGATACTTTGTGGCAAATATTTATTTCAAACCTTCAGCATTTGATGTTCATTTTATTAATCAAATGGAGCCTGTTTCAATATTCACATTGAGATAGAATCTGTGACAGTCATCTGATTGACAACTAAAGTAAGGTGGAATATTAATTAGTGTAGTGGCGGGTTAATATTGTCAAGAAACGCATTCACCTTCACGTGGCGATATGATTGAGTTACTAATGTATAGCTTGCCCTGTTCAAGTATATGAGATAATCGACACACCAAATGTTGAAAGCTATATTATACAGATACAGACACTAGGCCGCATCCCCCAGAAAGGGGGGTGGCCGACGGCAAGGCGCACCTCACACCCTTACACGCTCAAACTCACACAACTTAGCCCTTTTGTGCAAAAGGGTCCGTCCGGTAGCCCCTCAACTTACACTCTGGGTCCCGAATGCACCGAGGAACCGTCGTCAGCAGCAGGGCACGACAGTTTTCACTGGTTTACCCCCGCCGCGTCATAATGGCCGCCCCCCCCCACAACCATCCCGACAGCGGGATGCCAATTGCGGGAAAGCACATAAGAGCAGCGTCAAAATCAACCATTCACAACCATTCTCCACTCACGCCTGTTCATTGCACGCTCTCTCGTCACCTCCACATTCATGTCTCTTCTTCCCAATGCCTGCTTCAGACCATCCATCCACACAAACTTCGGTCTACCTCTAGGCCTGCGACCACTCGCCTCCGCATTCATCACCCTTTTCACCAATCTCCCTTCATCCATCCTCTCCATGTGCCCGAACCATCTCACTACACGCGAATTCACTCTGTTCTTCAACTTTTTCACCATCCCTGTTCTGATTCGAACCACGTCGCTGGTGATCCGGTCTCTCAGCGTTACTCCAGCCATGCTCCGCAAACACTTCATCTCGAAAACATTCAACCTTCTTCTCTCCTCTGCTCTCACCCCCCAAGCCTCAGCTCAGTAGAGTACAATTGGGACAACAACACCCTCATACAGCCCTTTCTTTGCTTCCATCCCCAACGTCCTACAGCTCATTACACTCTTCAGTGCACCCAACACTTTACATCCCTCCTTCACTCGCGCCTTCACTTCAGTTTCCACTAGTTCAGTTTTCTCCACATGGGAGCCCAGATACTTAAAACACTGAACTTCCTCCAGGAGCTCTCCATTTAGGGTGACACTAATTTTGCTCGCATCGACAGTCCTTGAGCATCTCATTACTTTACTCTTACCCACGTTCACTCGAAGCTTCCTCCTCTCACACACTCTACCAAACTCAGACAATAGCCTACATAGCTTCTCCTCCGAACCCGCAACCAGGGCCGTATCATCAGCAAATAGCAACTGGCTCAACTGCCAACTCCGCCCATTCGCTTCCAACAGTTCCAAGCCACGACCCAGCATACTCGCGTTCACCTCCCTGACCACTCCATCCAAATAGAGGTTGAACAGCCATGGAGACATCACGCAGCCTTGTCTCAGTACCACTTTCACTGTGAACCAATCACCCACCTCGCTCCCCACTCTGACAAATGCTCGGCTGTCAGCATCGAAACTCTGCACTGCTTTCAACAGATGTCCGCCCACTCCACACAAACGCAACACCCTCCACAACGCTTCCCTGTCAATTCTGTAGTCTGCCTTCTCCAGATCCATGAAGGCCCAGAACACATCCTTTCCTTTGGCAAGGTACTTCTCACATACCTGTCTCACTGCAAATATCTGATCGGTACACCCTCTACCACTCCTAAAGTAACACTGTTCCTCTCCAATTGCGCAGTCCGTACTGTCTCTAATCCTTTTGATCAGCACTCTCCCGTACAACTTACCAACAACACATAACAGACTGATACCTCTCGAGTTGCAGCATTCATTTTTATCTCCTTTGCCCTTATATAGCGGAACAATGCAGGCACTGAGCCACTCACTCGGTATCATGCCTGCCGCAAAACACAAGTTCAGTAACCTCACCGACCTTTCGACAATCGTTACTCCACCCTTCTTCAGGCACTCGGTCGCAAACTCCATCCAAACCAGGGGCTTTCCCTGCTTTCATCGCGTCCACCGCCTCCTGTACCTCTTCCCTGGTAATGTCCGCAGTAAGTCTTTCTCCCAAAACTGGCATCCGAGCACCACCACCCACAGCAACAATGTCAACCTCTCTGTCATAGTCGACATTCAACAACTGATCAAAATACTCGGCCCACCTCTTCCGTACATTACCACTTTCCAACAACAACTGTCCGTTTTCATCTTTCGCCACGTCCTCCTTCCCGGTCTCTCCCTTTCTCACCCTCTTCACCTCTTTCCAGAACATCTTTTTGTTCTCCTCAAAATTCTGGCACAACCGTCTGCCCCACCTATATTGAAACATGATTATTCCCTTATGGGTGATGTAGTCAGCACGCGATCTCATATCTCAACGTTGTTTCTGACGGAGTTTCGATTCCTTCACAAACAACGAAAAAATCTTATGTTGCAGCGCTACCAACATAACGGTCAATTTTGTGATACGCCCTACACGAATTCAATGTACGCCAATGTTGTTTCACAACTAAATGTAGCAGAGGCGTGTAACTGTGAAGTTTTGCATCATGTAGGTTGCGCGGACCCAAAAAACAACAGAAACACTAAAAAAAGGTCACAGCAAACTGATTGGATCCATACATTTTCTGCATGTCATGACTTGACGGCCCCCACAGGCCTTACCAAGTGGTCGATGGGGATCGAAGCACTTATAGACGGCCCCTCACAGGCCTTACCAAGTGGTCGATGGAGATCAAAGCACTTATATGCTGCTCTGGAAACTGTTGTTTCCGGAGCGTCAGTGGCGACCTTGCAGTCCTACCAACCCATCCAAATAGCAAAATATTAAACAGTTAAAACCTACTGATACAGACATAAGAGGAAAATCACCCAGAAGTGGACGGCTGACTACATGACGTACCCCACACTTCCCCCATGCGCACATGCACGTCCCCACGTTCCTATCCCCAAAACTGATCCCTACTCAATCATTATCACCTCACCCCTGCCTAATTCACGATTTTTCTCAACCTACACACTGATGAGTCTCCTCCCTAAGGACTCAGCCGTGTCAATCATCTACTCAAACGTCGGTCTTCTACTATGCGTACAACAAATTTCCTTGCCTTTTATCACTATTTTCACCAATCTCCCATCATCCATCCTTACCGTGTTTCCGAGCCACATCAGAACACGAGTTTTTTTTTTTTTTTTTTAGCTCCCTCACCATCGCCTTTCTAATTCGAACAACATCATTATTGGTCCTAGTCCTTCGCGTCACTCCAGTGAGCCCTCTAAATTTTTTAATTTCAAATGCATTCAACCTCCTCTTCTCTTTGGCTCTCGCCCGCTGCGTCTAATGCTCTTGGAAAGCAATTTGGAAAATGGCTTCCTCATTCAAACAATCTTTGTTTCGAAACTCAATGTTCTACAGCTCATTACACTCCCTAGTGCGCCCAACACATTACACCCTCCCCTCAGTCTAAAATTCACTTCAATGTCAATTTATCCAGTCCGCAAACTTCAATATTTTTTTTCTAGTAACACTGAACTTGCTGTACAAAATTTACATTTAGCCGGATACCGATTCCGTTTGCACCGTCATTCTCTGATTATCTCATTATTTACTTTTTTCAGACTGACTCGCAGCATTTCCAACTTCCACACACTGCCAAACTCCGACACTAGCAGACAGAATTTCCACTCTCGTTCCAACACTCACAGCAAACGCACATGCGACGCTCCTCGACTGAAAGACGGTAGATCCTCACCGAATAGGCCTAGAAAACCAGTGAATGCCCGCATAGATTTACCAGCTTCCTCTACGTTAGGATGTAACATCTATATTTTTTTCCCTCTCTTTAATGTCGACGTTAGGTGTGACCAGGCACGAGGGATGCGTATTGACTGTCGCACTTACGGATCCCTGTCATCAATCGGTCAAGAAAAAACATTTTAATCCAGCCGATTTGAGCTTTTTTAGTTTGGGGTGTGTTGCTCTACTTTCAGCTCAATCCTGTGTATCAAGTTATTTTGTGTCGGTACCTCAAAACCGACTGGCATTTGCATTACCCCCGCACAAATTTGATAATATATCATAACCACTCAGGGTACCGTGGGCGCTTGCTGCAATTTTCTCAGGAATAAAGTTTTGGTGGCCTGCGACAGGTTCATATTCATACGAAAGACTGATTCCACACAAAAGATCAGGCATTCTTGGGTAAATGTCGCGCTGAGTAGAATGCGATAGAACTGATTGATAACACGGACAAGGCTTGAGAACTGTATCGCTTGGCGTAAAGTACAGTCAATAGGCTACTCCGATATATCAAGCTCACGAAAGAGAAAAAGAGAGCTGATAGCGCGAAACAAAACTCAAAATAATTCGATCGCTACGTCAATGAGTATCGGACTACTAAGGACTCGGTTGACCACATGATGGATGGAATGAGGGTCCTCAGAACGTCACCTGAGGACATGCCCGTTGTCCTGAATAGCTTCTTTTGCTCAGTGTTCACAGATGGGAACCCCTGTAATGAAGGGGACAAGTTGAGGAACTGAACATTATAAGACTGTTCCCGATGAGCTCCACCCATGAGTTTTCCAAGAAACTCGGCCAGTCGATGTCTGAGTCTGCCCTCGTCAATTGTGGGGTGTCACATGGTAGTTTTCTGGGTCCGGTCCTCTTCCTCACCTTTGTGACGACATGGATGAGGGCCTCGGTGCAATAAATACAAATTTGGCCGATGCCACAAAGCTCTGACATGCTGCATGGAGGAAACGAGACAGAAGCGTGATCTGACTAGATCTCGGAAAATTCTTCGAATGGTCAGAATCGATGCAGAAGCCTCATAATTATGCAAATGTAATATTATGCAATATGGTTCATAATGCCACCTTCATTTACTCGCTGTCAGGGAGTGATCTTGCTGCAGTCGATCAACGGCGTGACTTCGGCGTCCTAATTTTGAGAGATTCAAAATGGGGCGCTCAGGTCAAAAAAAAAGGTACAAGATTTCAAACCACAACCTTGGTTTTATTTTCCGTAACTTTCTCTGCAAACGAAGGACATAATGCTACCGCTTTACAAGACCCTGTGGATACCATACAGCAAACGAAGTACATGTGGATACCATACAGCAAACGAAGGACATGTGGATACCATACAGCAAACGAAGGACATGTGGATACCATACAGCAAACGACGGACATGTGGATACCATACAGCAAACGAAGGACATGATGCTACTTCTGTACAAGACCTTGTGGATAACACAATTACACCTCGAGCATGCTTTGCAATTCTGGTATCGCCACATGAGAGGGGACATAGACAACTGGAACCCATCCAGCATCCTGCTACTAAGCTCATCCCTCAGATACGTCACTACAGCTCAAGGAACTTGGTCTCACCACTCTTAAACAGCGATGGCAAAGGAGCAAGGTTATTGAAACCTTGAAATACTTAAAATACCTCGATGATATGAGTCCTGTCGGTCTCGCAATACTCAATCTCTTCGAATTGGAACAGCCTACAAGCAGAAATCATTGGTGCTGAATACGTGAATGCGTTCAGGAACTGTGTATAATTTGGTAGCAGTTCAGCGCTTAATCAATTCAGTTACTTTTTACAATAATATTGAACATGAATAGACGTGGTTTAGTGGGTGTTAGAAGTTAATATTACTGCAGCTGTGAAATAGTAATGCTAAATAAGATGCGACTTCAAATAAAGTGTGCACACGTTTATGTTTCAGGATGATGTGCTAGTTTAACCTCCATCGATTTATTGCTTAAATGGTCGATAAACTTTTCGCCTTTCTAATTGGACAAATTTCATTATTTCCAGGGAGATAGGGAGATCCCAGGTAAGCTTAATTTTTCTGCAACACAATGTTGTCTGCAGGAGATAAGCATTAATCAACTCCTCTCCATCTCACTGGGTTCAAATGTGTTTCGATGTAACAAGGCGAAAAATAAACACATATATAAATATAAAATTATCGAAGCACATTTAATTCATGAATGACTGTTTTTGATAGCTGGAACTGCTTTCAAGAGCGGCACATCACGTCGCTCCTGAAAGACGTCACCTACAGGCCGTGGGCCCATCGAGCAACTGTCCGAAAGTCCTTAGCGATGTACGAGCCTATGTTAGAAACTCACATGTTTCTGACCTGGATAAGTCTAGGATTCTTTCCCACGATTAATGTCGTTTTTTTGTGGTAATATCAAATAATCCTTCCGGTCAAAAAAATTACCACGTGGAATATTATTCAGATCCAGTAATAATAAATATTTCCGATGAACACTCAAATAAGGGAGCGAATTCCCGCCCTGCTGGTTTTAATTGGAACATGCGTTGGGTTATAATATTGTTCTCAGTAATATTAGCATAATGTTGCCTCTTTTTCGGCCTCTTATTGCTCGGCTGCCTTCTTTCGCTAGAGCGGAGGCAGGATGATCGCCTCCACGTAATTGCAGCCGAAGGTACAATAGAGAAGAAATGCTAGATCGAGCATGAAATTAAATCTACATCATACTTTGTACAAGATCTTTTGTACGCCCAACCCATGCAGCAGCTTTCCTATTGTTCCATATAACACAGTCTGTTGACTCTGAGGAAACAAGCAGGACTAGAAACTGTTTTTTTTTAATATTCGACTTAATAGAATACACAATTTTTTGGTTCACCACTTCAACGTTTCCGAATTAGGCGGGAAGACACATGCATGTAGGACCAGTGCAAAATAGGACCATGAATATTCACTGTTAACTGCACAATGAAAATTCCCACCGAGATAGATTATATGGAGCAGGAATGGGTTGATTATTGCTCATTTGAGCTTGGTTTACAAGTCCTATGTCGCATACCTAGCCAGCATGAGCACATTTTCACAGCTTTGCATGTTATGTCAAATATTGAGAAGAATATGCTACAATAGAAGTCTTTGACCATTATAAAGTCTGTCCCCGACATCAATGACCGTAATGCAGTGTACCACAAAAATGCCCACTATGAGATCCCCAGTCCGCGAGCGCACTAGTTGATAAATGTGGTCAGTTCAGAATTGACTACAGCTGTAATGGGAGTGATGTAACAGCTGTAATGGGAGTGATGTAACAGCTGTAATGGGAGTGATGTAACAGCTGTAATGGGAGTGATGTAACAGCTGTAATGGGAGTGATGTAACAGTTGTAATGGGAGTGATGTAACAGCTGTAATGGGAGTGATGTAACAGCTGTAATGGGAGTGTGTAACAGTTGTAATGGGAGTGATGTAACAGCTGTAATGGGAGTGATGTAACAGTTGTAATAGGAGTGATGTAACAGCTGTAATGGGAGTGATGTAACAGCTGTAATGGGAGTGTGTAACAGTTGTAATGGGAGTGATGTAACAGCTGTAATGGGAGTGATGTAACAGCTGTAATGGAAGTAATGTAACAGTTGTAATGGGAGTGATGTAACAGCTGTAATGGGAGTGTGTAACAGTTGTAATGGGAGTGATGTAACAGTTGTAATGGGAGTGATGTAACAGTTGTAATGGGAGTGATGTAACAGTTGTAATGGGAGTGATGTAATAGCTGTAATGGAAGTAATGTAATAGGTCCAAATGATTATTTGGATACATTTAATTAGTATTTATTGTTTAAAAAAATCATGAATGACAGGAAATGACTACACCTGGTATTGTTTTCTATCTAACATTTCGGGACCCAATAAGTTTGAATAATTCAAAACTCAAACGAAGCTACGTAAATTGTTGTTATGCCTGGTATGGTGAAAATGGTCGTCGGTCTTTTTTATGAGGCTGAATGATCCTTACAGCTGTAAAAAGACGACCAAATGTATTATTTTCCTGCGAGATATGGTTCAACACTTTACCAGGAGGTCGTGTCGCATATTCGGTCGCGGCGAGAATTGCGGTCGATGATTACAAAGGCGCTTGCCGTTCAGGATAATTACAGTCGATGATTGTACTGCAGAGGCGCTTGCCGTTCAGGATTATTACGGTCGATGATTGTACTGCAGAGGCGCTTGCCGTTCAGCATTATTACGGTCGATGATTGTATTGCAGGGGCGCTAGACGTTCAGGATTAATACGGTCGATGATTGCAAAGGCGCTTGACGTTCAGGATTATTACGGTCGATGATTGTACTGCAGAGGCTCTTGCCGTTCAGGATTATTACGGTCGATGATTGTATTGCAGAGGCGCTTGCCGTTCAGGATTATTACGGTCGATGATTGTACTGCAGGGGCGTTTGACGTTCAGGATTATTACGGTCGAGGATTGCAAAGGCGCTTGACGTTCAGAATTATTACGGTCAATGATTGTACTGCAGAGGGGCTTGCCGTTCAGGATTATTACGGTCGATGATTGTATTGCAGAGGCGCTTGACGTTCAGGATTATTACGGTCGATGATTGCAAAGGCGCTTGACGTTCAGAATTATTACGGTCAATGATTGTACTGCAGAGGGGCTTGCCGTTCAGGATTATTACGGTCGATGATTGTACTGCAGAGGCGCTTTCCGTTCAGGATAATAACGGTCGATGATTATATTGCAAAGCCCTTGACGTTCGTGTTTATTACGGTCGATAATTGTACTGCAGAGGCGCTTGCCGTTCAGGATTAATACTGTCGATGATTGCATTGCAAAGCGCTCGACGTTAGGGATGTTTATCAAGCGATGTTTGTGTATTTTTATCAGACGTGCAAGTGCCGACGCACACAATTGGAGCTGGACCAAAATGGATCATCAATAGTTTCCTGAGAAATCTTTCAATGCGTCGAATACATGTCCGAGAAAAAAAATTTAATGGAAGATGTTTGACTATCATATTCATCGGATACTGTTCTAGTTCACATACATTTAAAAAAAATCAGTCCTAAGCCTCGATGGACCTCGAGGTCCTTCCCCGACCAAAACCGGTTTCTAAGAAATTCAGGACTGTCCTACACGAGGGAAGGTCGGGGAAAAACTTGAAAGAAACCTCTTAGAACGCTGCAATGCATTGTTGAAAAATTGGCTTGCTTGTAAGTTTATGCATGTGAAGAGAAGTTCTAACCGCTACAGTTTATGACATTTATAAAAAAAATTATGTCCAGGGAGGCGATCTCACGAGTCAATGTTTCCGGACCAGTGAAGCAAACGCATTCCTTTGTCGGCCCTGAGGGTGAGTTACGGCACCCGTTGGGCCATAACCAGGCGCCCCAGTTGAGGAGAAATACAACACGGAGGCCACAGTTTACGAGGTCGGACGATGCACTTGAGGCAACAGTTTGGCATAGAAAATGAAAATCGGGTAATGACTGAAATGTCAAGTTAATTTTTAAGAAGCCTCGAAAAGCAGTGAAAATGCTCTAAAATTGTTCATAAGAATAAGAAAAAATATAAACAAACGCTACAAACATTCTGCATTCTCCAATAAACAAACTCTTGTCTGTTTACTGGAGAATGAAGAAGCTGCAGTCACAATGGGAATGATTGCTTCTGACCTATCTCGACCGATATGAATGTTATTGATTCGATTTCCTCCACTTGCAGGTTACTCTATTACGACATCAATCATCCTCATCATCCTGAAGATGAAGGAAAATTGCAATTTTATCCTATGCTTCACTCGGAAGAAGGCGCTTCAAAATCAGTCAGAACCGCCTAAAATGGCAACTGCATTCATAGTATGGAAAGCGTAAATGTTTCAGTTTGCAAATATTACCACGACATGCGCTTTTTTAAAAGATTGAATTTATTTATTGGAAATCGTTGGCTGACGCTGTTTCCGTTCATTTACGTTGATGGTTATGCATTGCTCTATACTATTTGTGTAAAGCTGCATTCATTGTGACACTAATTTCAATCATACTCTTTTTCCAGTATGTTATAAGCATGCGCCAGATACGTAGCATAATACTAATATGACCAGATATAGAGCATGATACTAACTCGTTGCCGAGTATAGATGAAAAGATCATTGGCAGAATACAAGCTTCCTCAATGGTAAATCGAAAATTGGTTTTATAATATAGATTATTATTAATATGTTGTCCGCTAATAATCCCAGTTGTTGTTGTTTAGCCACACATCCTCCTGCGGTGGAAGTGGACATGCATGTGGATGTTGGCAATGTTACTACCGGCGCATTACTACATGCTCCCATGCTCCCTTGATATAATTAACGCTGTACTGCGTGCGAGTGATCTCAATGTTAAATCACCAACGTGATATTAAGGTTAATCCTGCCGAGTGCAACGGCTCGGTACGACTTCATGACGCGTTCGACATTATTGGGCGCGCTCAGGCACCGCAGGCACAGATCGGAAGAGGCGATCTGCAGTCAATATTGGAATGCCTAGAGAGCCGTGTGGGGACAGCACTTAAATCTTAACTAGTGTACACTGTCACTCCTGGGCAGCCCCACATCCTCCAAGCCCACTTTAAGGGGGTGCCTCAGTGGAACGTGTTGGCTCTACGATCAGCCATTGCAAGAACTGTGAGGTGAGTGTTTATCTGTTCATGCATAAATGTGTTCTGTGTAGGTTCGGGAATGCTGGTGTAAAATCTGCCGTAGTGTACTGCCGGCGTGTTTTGTGTATTTAGGCCAGTTTAACGTGGGTTCGTGAGGCGGTGACAGGGATGGGCCGGCCCACCACTTTGTCCAACAATAGCGTACCTCTTATATCAAAATGATGTTTCATAGAGATACCAATGGTTTTCTAATGCAGATGGGGAATGGGTGCAGTATGCGTAAATCCGTTTGCGATGCGGGTGGCCGTGCACTGCATTTTTATAAGGAGTTAATGTGTGTTGGAGAAAGGTCAGAGGAGCGAAAAGAGTTTGCGAGAGAAATTGTGGGTATGTAAATATGTTTGGATGGCGTTGTTATTGATGTTTCGGTGTGTCAGTAGGTAGTTGTGTTAAGAGCCAGGATCACCTTCAGTCTAGATTTGGCCTTAGTGTTAGTAGGACTAAGAGGTATGAAAGTAAAGAATCGGGGTAGTAGGACTGTGGGGTATGAAAGGAATGTTGAGCGTGCCATGAGGGTGGATGCGGTGTTTACTGTGGTGTTAATAAACTAATGTTCTGAATGACTTGATTGCGGACACATTCATTCAGTTACTGATGTCCTGCAGTCAGACGTCGAGAGAGTTTGAGTATCGCTGGAACTGTGCTGCTGCGGTCTCGTGTTTATGGTATTGTGTGATTATTGTGAGGTCATCTGCCAATTACCTGCCTTAGATGTTAGATTGTTTTGGGGAAGGCAGATCGTACAAGAGGGCGTTAATGAGTGATAGAGGAAATACAGAGCCCGCGTGACCTCATTGGGGAAGCAGGGTGATCGTGATGACTTGTTATTTTAGACTGTACTATAGGATTTGAGGAGTTAAAGCCAATATTTACCATGTTTTCGTCAGCAATAACTGTTCTGATGACAACATTTGCTGTATAAATCTACGTATCAAGAGTCTCAAACATGTATAATTTTAGTTTTACGTTTGAAGGTACCTTTACAGCTTCTCGTTTTAGAATGCGAATATTGTAGACTGGGATAAGTCTGTAACGTTATCAATTTAAGCTGAATTATTCAAAGCTTTTTGAACAAACAAAGAATTGCACAAAAAATAATGATGGGATACAGTGGCAGAATGATAAATGGGAATGAGAGACGCAAAGTGTGGTCAAGAGTGCTGGCATGTGATAGTCTTCTAATGATACGCTTTTAACTAGGAATGCTACGTCATGTGTTTGAATTGTAAGATGGAAGCATCCACGTTTCTACAGTAAGTCAGAACGGGATGAATTTGAATGTTGTAGAAAATAATCCTCGTGGAATTTGTTAAACAAACAAATTCCAATTTTGTCGATGACACCTACGATTTGAATAATTTTTTGACCCGTGTCAGCCGAGAAGAAATTAGTCATCCATTCCTCAAAGTATTAATCGAGGTGGTTGTTGAATATCTTGTCTACGAGGGAGTTTCGTGAAACAGTGTCTCACGCCTCACTACTGCCAATGGCCTCTTCCAGGATAGCTTATTTTTGTTCAGGATTTCGTCGATGGTCGATCTGAGGTTGATGAGGAGAGTGGTGGTGGCGTGTTGGGTCCTGAAACGGTCATGGTCGATCTGAGGTTGATGAGCAGAGTGCTGGTGGCGCGTTAGGTCCTGAAACCTTCATGGTCGATTTGAGGTTGATGAGCGGAGTGCTGGTGGCGCGCTTGGTTCTGAAACCACCATGGTCGATCTGAGTTTGATGAGCAGAGTGGTGGTGGCGTGTTGGGTCCTGAAACCGTCATGGTCTATCTGAGGTTGATGAGCAGAGTGGTGGTGGAGTGTTGGGTCCTGAAACCGTCATGTGTAGAGGAATGTGGGATATGACATTATTTTGGTTTAGAATCAGACTCGTCAAAATATTCGTGGGATCTTTTTATGATTTGTGTTGGTTTCCAGGTGTTGCAAATGTTCTTGCTCCGAACGTAGATATTATCAATGTCTATAATAATAATAATAATAATAATCTTTATTGAGACACTCGTGGTAGTAGGACTGTGGGTTATGAAAGTAATGTTGAGCGAGCCATGACGGTAGCTGCGGTGTTTACTGTGGGGTTAATACACGAATGTGTTGGAGGGCTTGATTGCGGGCACATTTATTTAGTTCCTGTATGATTCAGTTACTCTATGATATAGTATGATAGTTTTGATGGTGTGTGGACCTATGTATCCAAGATGAACATGTTGTATGCCGTCAAAGCCCACTACTGAAGAGTTTTTTGTTTGGCTGATGGCAGTAAAGGTCATGGCTGGTTTCAAGGGAGGCCTAATGTTGGGATATATCTGTAATTTTTATAACTGCCGGAGTATCGTCCAAATGCCTGGACGGTGTGGGAGGCGGCGAGTGTTTGCGTGGTGTTTATTGAGTAAATCTGCTTGTTGATGGTCCGAAGATATGGCGTGAGTCTTGGCTGATATTATTGCCTTGTGTGTGTTTGTATGGGTTGAGTCGAAAGTGAACTTTTTTTAGAGAGTTAGGGGTGGGAATCTGGATGATTTTGCCATTGGTGGAGAGTAAATTACGGGACATGCTTAGTGTTTGAGTCTAACGAGCCCTCCGACGATCGAGGCGTGGTTTTGCGTAGTCAGGAAACTCTGATGCTCGGATAGAGAGAACATATCAACAATATCATTTATTGCTAGGATAGAGAGAACATACCAACAATGCCATTTAATGCTTGGATTTTTGTTGTGGTCTACTTTCCTAGAGAAGGGCGATGTGATTGTGGCGTTTATGGAGGAACTGTATGAGTTCTAACCAACTCAGTTTCGTTTCTTTCTAAAATGTAACACTGTCCGGTTCGGTTTGGGGTTGTTGAGGTGGTTCAGGAAGTGGCGGTGGGGTAAGTGAGAGGGAGATGGATGAGCTGGGCAGGCTCCCCGGTTCTAGGAGTCCCGTTCGCAAATAACAAGGCTTCAGGACGCACAGGAGAGAAGACGCCAAACAGGGTAAGGGTGCCGGATATTGGTGCGGGAAGAAGGGTGTTATTGTTAAGTCTGAATTGACTGTACGGGGTTGGGTGACAGTTAATGCATTTTCAAACCCATCGGACATATTTCGATTAGTGTCGACACCAGAGTAGCGTTGGGACCAGGGTTGGATTATATTCACCGCCTTAGAGAAGGTGAAAAGGAAAGAACGCAGGTCTTTGTTCACTTCCCCTTGAAGTAAGACCTGGAAAATTGTGTGGCGGCTCTTTCGTCTGGTGTATTGTCAAAAGACCACGAACAGAGGTGGCTGAAAAACATCGCCGATTTCGAACCTCAGATGCCGTCTCCGCAAGCAGGCCATATTGTGATGGTCCCTCCCTGCACGAAATTATTCCTGGGCATCACATCTGAACGTATTGTTTTGAATGATGGCAGGTAACCACATCATCATCCATTGCTTAGAGATCTTTTCCCGTGTTCTACCGGACGCGAGTAATCGTGTGTGTGGTGCGTTGCTTAAGTCCATACCGACGATTCCAGAGCTGCCAGCAGTGGCTATGGCAACGAGAACGGGGTTTAATACTTTATCAAAATTGATTCGGTCAACTGCACGGAATCTAAAAAGAGTACAAAAAGCTACCAGAATGAGGTACCTGGAGATTTTCACTTATAATATAGTTACTTACAATAAATATAAAATGGACATTTTTTTTATTTTGTATTGCATAATTAGATGATTTGGGTGACTTTCTTCAAATCTTCTTGCAGAAATTACAGTAATCGACTAAAATGACACTATAATTTGAAGACATTTCCTTATTTGCCTGTGATTTTTTCATAATTAGAGGTACGGTCACAGATATCTTCTTGAGAATTGATTACACAAAGTGTAAATTTTATAAGCAAATCGTTCATCAAATTACACGACGAAATTGAGGAAATTTTTCTCACCATTGACATTCATGTAACATAGTCAGCACATCATTCCACCTGGCAGCATTATTCCCACGGGCATCTTCTGTCTTTCTCAACGTGATCTTGCTGCTGTTGACAACGTGCTCTTGCTGCCGCTGACAACGTGCTCTTGCTGCTGTTGACAACGTGCTCTTGCTGCTGTTGACGACGTGCTTTTGCTGCCGTTGACAACTTGCTCTTGCTGCCGTTAACAACGTGCTCTTGCTGCCGTGGACAACGTGCTCTTGCTGCCGTGAACAACGTGCTCTTGCTGCCGTTGACAACGTGCTCTTGCTGCCGTTGACAATGTGCTCTTGCTGCCGTTGACAACGTGCTCTTGCTGCCGTTGACAACGTGCTCCTGCTGCCGTTGACAACGTGCTGCCGCCGCCGCTGCAAGCGCGGGGCTGTCATGCCCCCTAATCATTAATTCCTGGTCTTGACCACGTCGTTGGGCGCCTGTCCCCCCACGTCGTTGGGCGCCTGTCCTCGTCCGCCTATGCTTGCATAATGAAATGCGACCCGCTCGATGCCTGCCAGCAGCAGCACACCTCGAGCCTCGTGCCCTCTGCATACATGATCCAAGCCTAGCTGCTGTCAGCCACAAAAGGGTAACCTGCCCACCACGAGCCAGAGTCTGATGGGATGCTCTGGTTTACGAGTGCTCCACTTTTGTTGGATGATAGTAATTTCCTCATAACATAACCGTTGATGTTCAAATGGAACACTGCGTTGCAGCGACGTTCAAATGGAACAATGCGTTGCAGCGACGTTCAAATGGAACACTGTTTTGCTGCATTTGCGGGGTTATTTGTCTTGCAAAATACTGACTCTTTTAACCATTTTTACCTTGTTTAAGAGCTTTCAAATAGATGAATTTTCAGACTTGAATATCATACTTTGCATACGAGCAGGGTTTAAAAATGTATGTGGCCCGTGTTCAACTAGAAAGGGAACAGACATTTTACAGTTCAAATATTTTTGAATACCTCTCACTGTTTTGGGCCCAAAATACTCTTCTGTGCAGGGCCGTACGTTCACTCTACCTTGTTCTTTGTTCAGTCAGAACAACAGCAATGATCAATAGTAAGATGATGCAATCTCGCATTTTAATACCCAAATGTTTGTGAATCCTATTCAATCGGATCGCCATTTGGTCGACTAAAGGACTGGTTAGCACTTTTCTCTGAACGAATTGCATACAATAACTCTTATCCACATATGTGATATTGTTCAGGTTCCTTATTCATTAAAGCAATGTTGCGTACCTTTTGAAGAGCTGCTGATCGTTAAAATGGTGAACAAGGGATTAGAATTGTGAAAAGGGGTTCAGTCATAATGATGTTTGATAGACAATCGTTGCTGCCGAGGGCGAAGGAAGAAGACAGCCTCTCACAGAACTGCCAAGGGTATTAGAAGAGGACAGGACCGAGAATTAAAGCTTTTAAGTGAGAGGGCAATTTAGTCGGGGTTCAGAGGGGGCTATGAGTGGAGGGTCTATGAGTGGAGAGTCAACGAGTGGCGGGTCTATGAGTCGAGGGTCTGTGAGAGGAGGGTCTATGAGTAGCGGGTCTATGAGTGTCGGGTCGATGAGTGGAGGGTCTATGAGTGGCGGGTATATGAGTGGAGAGTCTATGAGTGGAAGGTCTATGAGTGTATGGTCTATGAGTGGCGGGTCTATGAGTGGAGGGTCTGTGAGTGACGGGTATATGAGTGACGGGTCTATGAGTGGCAGGTCTACGAGGGGCGGGTCCATGAGTGGAGTGGTGGGTCTACGAGGGGCGGGTCCATGAGTGGCGGGTCTACGAGGGGCGGGTCCATAAGTGGAGTGTCTATGGGTGGCGGGTATATGAGTGGAGGGTCTATGAGTGGCGGGTCTATGAGTGGAGTGTCTATGAGTGACGCGTCTATGAGTGGAGTGTCTATGAGTGACGCGTCTATGAGTGGAGGGTCTATGAGTGACGCGTCTATGTGTGGAAGGCTTATGAGTGGAGGTTCAATGAGTGGAGGGTCTATGAGTGTATTTATATTGCCCTAGCTCTGCCATTCACCGCATCGCACACCACTCATCATTTCGTTTAAGAATTACGTCGCCGGCCCCAAGAAGGGCAAGGACACACCAGCTGCTATGGTTGGCTGCAATAAAGGGCTACTGAGGTGCCATCTGGTGTGATTTAGTGCAGGTAATGATTTCCCATAACTTGATTTGATGACTTACGACGGATAATACCACGGATAATTTCTTCCATGGAGCATGGAATTGCTCAAGGAGGAAAATACGATATTGGTTTGCGAGGGAACGTCTCATCGCGACTATCGTAAATCAACAGGCAAACCAAGATAAAAAGAGTTTCATAACATGAATTCAATATCTTAATCTAGCGCAGATTACAAGATATCAATTATTAGAGCGGGGGTGGAATATTAGAGCGAGGGTGGAATATTAGAATGGAGGTGGAATCTTTAACAATCGCTGACAACGAGTTTAATTAATAAATGTGAACACTTGGACGAGCATAGCATCAGGAATCTGCAAGTAACAGGCATGAATTAGCTGTAGCTTACATTGTTAAATAATTCAATAATTGTTTGCAGCTCGATGGAAATAAACAGTGGGACCAGTAATGATGAAACAGTGGGACCAGTCATGATGAAACAGTGGGACCAGTAATGATGTATCAGTGAGACCAGTAATGATGTAACAGTGGGACCAGTAATGATGAGACGGTGGGACCAATCATGATGAAACAGTGGGACCAGCAATGATGCATCAGTGAGACCAGTAATGACGTAACAGTGGGACCAGTAATGATGAAACAGTGGGACCAGTCATGATGAAACAGTGGGACCAGTCATGATGAAACAGTGGGACCAGCAATGATGCATCAGTGAGACCAGTAATGATGTAACAGTGGGACCAGTAATGATGAGACAGTGGGACCAGTCATGATGAAACAGTGGGACCAGCAATGATGCATCAGTGAGACCTGTAATGATGTAACAGTGGGACCAGTCATGATGTAACAGTGAGACCAGTCATGATGAAACAGTGGGACCAGTAATGACGTAACGATGAACGTGATACGAATAAGTCACGGGAACTGTGTGTCATCATGAATCGAGTTGAGCACCAGAAGGGGATATGAATTTGTGAGTTTAATTTTCACCTGTCGGCCTGTGGGAATACTCACCTGTCGGCCTGTATGTATGCTCACCTCTCAGCGTGTAGTAATGCTCACCTGTCGGTCCGTAGTAATGCTCACCTGTCGGCCTGAAATAATGCTCACCTGTCGGCCTGTAGGAATGCCCACAAGTCGGCCTGTAGAAATGCTCACCTGTCGGACTGTAGGAATGCTCTCCTGTCGGCCTGTAGGAATGCTCACCTGCCGGCCTGTAGGAATGCTCACCTGTCGGCCTGTAGAAATGTTCACTTGTCGGACTGTAGGAATGCTCACCTGCCGGCCTGTAGGAAAGCTCACCTGTCGGCCTGTAGTAATGCTCACCTGTCGGCCTGTAAGAATGCTCAACTGTCGGCCTGTAGGAATGCTCGCCTGTCGGCCTGTA
>SDVV010002930.1:0-22130 GCA_016164225.1 Gammarus roeselii
GGGTTTGAGCCCGAGTCGGGTTTGAGCCCGAGTCGGGTTTGAGCCCGAGTCGTGTTTGAGCCCGAGTCGGGTTTGAGCCCGAGTTGGGTTTGAGCCCGAGTCGGGTTTGAGCCCGCGTCGGGTTTGAGCCCGAGTCGGGTTTGAGCCCGAGTCGGGTTTGAGCCCGAGTCGGGTTTGAGCCCGAGTCGGGCTTGAGCCCGAGTCGAACTTGAGCCCGAGTCGGGTTTGAGCCCGAGTCGGGTTTGAGCCAGAGTCGAGTTTGAGCCCGAGTCGAGTTTGAGCCCGAGTTGAGTTTGAGCCCGAGTCTGTGTTGAGCCCGAGTCGGGTTTGAGCCCGAGTCGAGTTTGAGCCTAAGTCAGCGTTGAGCCCGAGTCGGGGTTTGAACACCTTAGTCGGGGTTGAGCCAGAGTCGGGTTTAAGCCCGAGTCGGGTTTGAGCCCGATTTGGGTTTGAGCCAGAGTCGGGGTTGGGCCCGAGTCAGGTTTGAGCCCGAGTCAGGTTTGAGCCCGAGTCATGTTGGAGCCCGAGTCATGTTTGAGCCCGAGTCATGTTTGAGCCCGAGTCATGTTTGAGCTCAAGTCGAGTTTGAGCCCGAGTCTGGTTTGAGCCCGAGTCTGGTTTGAGCCCGAGTCGGGGTTGAGCCAGAGTCGGGGTTGAGCCCGGGTCGGGGTTAAGCCCGGGTCGGGGTTGAGCCAGAGTCGGGGTTGAGCCCGAGTCGGGGTTGAGCCCGAGTCGGGGTTGAGCCCGAGTCGGGGTTGAGCCAGAGTCAGGGTTGAGCCAGAGTCGGGGTTGAGCCCGAGTCGGGTTTGAGCCCGTGTCGGGTTTGAGCCCGTGTCGGGTTTGAGCCCGAGTCGGGTTTGAGCCCGAGTCGGGTTTGAGCCCGAGTCGGGGTTGGGCCCGAGTCAGGTTTGAGCCCGAGTCAGGTTTGAGCCCGAGTCATGTTTGAGCCCGAGTCATGTTTGAGCCCGAGTCATGTTTGAGCCCGAGTCATGTTTGAGCCCGAGTCATGTTTGAGCTCAAGTCGAGTTTGAGCCCGAGTCAGGTTTGAGCCCAAGTCTGGTTTGAGCCCGAGTCGGGGTTGAGCCCGAGTCGGGGTTGAGCCCGAGTCGGGGTTGAGCCCGAGTCGGGGTTGAGCCCGAGTCGGACTTGAGCCCGAGTCGGGGTTGAGCGCGAGACAACTAGCGTAGTTGCGTGTAAGAGCATTGCATAAAATGAAAGTAACGACAAGAAAAAGGCAAAGATGAAATTAACAAACGGACCACCAGGGTAGAGATCCGCATTGTTGATAAAGTTTAAAAAACTTAGCATAGTGCCGTGAATGGTGCATGACAGGCCAGGCCCTACCCCCCCCATCGGAAACGAATTGTGTTTAATAAAGCATTAAAAATTTTAGTGATAACATTGAACAATGATGGCTCTTCCTCCTGTCGGTAAGGCTCGGGTTCAACCCCGACTCCCCTTTAATTAGACGAAAATGTAGGAGCACCTCCGGTCTACATGTTCAACCCCAGAGGGTACGTGGTTCGCATCATAAGCACTTCGGCCAAGTCAGAAGACGACGTGCAGAAGCTCCTCTGTACAATGGCCTGCAAGTACGCACCCAATGCGTAGGACCTGCGATTTAAAAAACAAAAAACTATAGAAATCGATGATAGTGTTTTTCCGCCAAAAATGCCCTCATATATGATATCCTGCCAGCGACCAATTAGTAGTAATGTATAATTTTAAATATTCTAAATACAACAAATAATGGACTTCCTCTCATAATAAAGATGGTAAAAGGCAAGAACTAGCGTAGTTGCGTGTAAGAGCATTGCATAAAATGAAAGTAGATGCTAGGTCGTCTTATGCTTAGTGTCGCTCAATAAAAGCCGGTTAAATTAACCAAGCCTATGTGACGACAAATACTCGTCCTCTAAGCTTACCAAGTTTTGGATTTAGATGTTCATTATTCTACACCACGACCTACATCGCTTTCAGCTGCATATGCAACTTACCTTTAATCAAGAGATTTAATATCTTATTAAAGATGTACGTGTAGGGTACTGAAATACCTATCGATAAATACTAGAACAAAGTTTACCCCGCTGGGAATTGAAAACATGTTAGTCCTTGTATGAAATAGGCTGTTCATAGTTAAGAGGAGTTATATAATCCAAAGAGGGAATCTAATCTTGACATTCAAAATATTTATTACCATCAAGAAAAAGTAAAATTTCTAGCAACATTGTGAAGTTATTTTTAAAATGACCACTTTCTTCTCGAGTGACTAAAGCCCGCTTCGATTGGACACAGTCTGAAATATTTTTATTTACATTTTAGTAGAAGTTAGGATCTAAAGAATGTTTGACCAATATAAAATACTTAGGGAATTTTTATAATGTGGTCCAACACAAATCACCGGCCTATAACCGTTGCTATGAATTACATTATCTTTATCATCGAGAAAAATATAAGAAAACCGTAATATATTTTCCGCCTAATTATTTTTCGTAAACTGTGCCACGTATAAGTACTTTGGGTTCAATGAAAGTTATCACTTCTCACGAAGATAGTATGCTCTCGCCTAAAATAAATTATGTTCAATGTTAATATTTTATTTATTCATTTGCCAAATTCACCTATTTTATGCATGAAAACCTCACATGCCAAATCAAACAATACTTAATATGGATGACATTCCGATATAAGTGACTTCCCGAAGTGCTTGAAATAACCCATTCAAAGCCCAAAGTTAATGCATTACCAGTTGATGAGCTCAGTGTGCTTCATTCTACAGCTCTTCCAAGCAGCTACTGTTTTCTTGAAGAGGAAATACTTCGATCGATAACTTCAAATAATTCATATTTCAAGGGAGTGTATCCAATTGGGTTTTCAATTTAAACATCTCGTGTTTGAGAATGTTGGCAAGTGCATAGGCTCCCAGACAGCAACTGCTCGGCTCTAACGCCCCCTAGTGATGTGCGTCGTAGGGACTACGCTATGCAAGGGTCCAAAGTTCACAAGCTGGCTATGCGTCAGTTGATAGCAGCTGACCGAAGACATCGACCAATGAGCGTCGAGAGAGTCTGAGGTGGCCCGACACCAACCAATGGCTGGTTTTGTGGGTGATGACGTCATGAATCCATCACACCACCTGTGAACAAAGAACTCTATACCTACGGTGGTTGCTACTCAGGTGGATTTATCAATATATCGTGTTCAAAACATTTTTCTCTTCTGATAACTGTTCTCAGTCCCAGGTGTGCGGAAACTTTCAGGGACTTCCCTGGTAGCAGAATTACGCCAGGGGGCTCTGTCATTACGGCAGCGTTCTGGGGCCGGCCCGTCTGGCTCGCCTTCATGTTAGGGGCCTTGTTGGTAGGCAGGCTCTGCCACGGTCAGTATATAAGGACGGCGCTGGCAGTAATCGTCCTATTACCTCGCCTGTCTCTGGGATGATAGTACAGCTTCTCAAGCTCTCAACTCCTCACAGAACTCTACTCCCGTCGCCAGCATGGTTATCGGAGACAACAATCGATCCTCCACAATGGAGTATAAAAGGTTGGTACACTCAATATTTTTTTGTTTTTTTGGCAGCTGCTACATCTTTGTACATAGTGATGATCATGGTCTTATGTGTTTTTTTACAGGTATAATCATATGAAGCAGCTTGGAGCCGTCTGGATTTGATGTCGATTGCAACATATTACTTTTAATATTAGCCTGCTACCAAGCTGTCCACAAGTCTGAATGGTTTTCTGGTCTAGTTGTCGGTTTGCCTGCCGAGCGGGTTATAAAGTTCCTTGTTACTTCGGTAACAAAGTTACTTGTTATCTTTGAGTAGCATGAGTCTTGGCACAAAACTGACACCATCCAAGAATCTTGTGGACTCTTTGGTAAAGTATTTGGAAACCCGGTAGCATACACACACATATTCAATATGCTCAACTTTCTTCTTAGAGAAGATGTTTAAACTAATCAAGTTCAGTTTCGAATAGAAGCGTCAATAGTAGTGTTATTTATATCATTAAACTTTCAAACAACGCGATCGTGTGGACAGCCAGCTCTGTTTATACTTGAACACAGACATATGGAGGCTGCCGGCCGATGTGGTGAAGTTCTTCTTGCTCGACTTTCCTTTTTAATTCTAATAATAAGAACATGACTATCACTGATAGTGTTCGTAGCTACCGCAACACTTGCCAGGCACTGCTAAGGGTACATGTGCCAGGATGCTGCTCAGTGTATGTGTGTGAGGAGGGGCATGGCAATGTGCCATGGCCCCCCCATAAACGGCGTATGACCCTCTTCTGACAGGTGTAACTACGTCCACGTATCGCTACACTCATGTGTAGTTGTACACATGTATTGACGTACCCGTGCATAGCCACATCTATGTATTGCTACCTCTATATTTTCATGTATCGCAACATCCTTCCATCGACACGTCTGTGCATCGCTGCATCTATTATCGCTACAACCTTCCTTGTCAACATCATGGATGGTTGAATCTTTGTTTCTCACCATCCGTGTTTCCCCTTCATCTGTTGTGGATGCCTTCATCCTTGTTTCGCCACGCCTATGCATTTGACCCTGAACACGAAGCCAAGATAGCGCCAGCCACGAAGGTGTCCAGCTGTCCTTGGTGCCGCGGTCCGTTGTCCTTGCCAGCTGCCTTCAAGGAAACTATGGGCCTTACCCAAACCCTTTTTGTTCAAAGTTTGGGCTTAAACGTAGGAGATTCCACTGCCCCCTCGGCCCAATACAATGACTGGATTGCATTGAAACTGCGTAGATTATTCTATAATCTAATGTTCCCGCGATGAGCTTTAATGAATAACATTCATCTCGAATGTAAAGCGTAGCTACACATTATTGAGCTATCAATGGAGCGTAGTTCCTCTTAAGAGACACTTCACACTGAATGGCCTTCACAGCACCCCTACAGTCACTCCATTTCGAACGCTGTCACCTGAATTTAATCAGCTCTTGCAGAGATTATTTCTCACGCTGTCACCTAATCCCCGTAGCTGTCATGGATTGTTGCTAACAATCCTCCTTCCTCCTTCTTCCTCAGCGTGATGCAGTCTGTCATCCTCGCCGTCCACTCCGCCAACAAGGCCCTCGACGCTGAGGTGCGCGAGACTGTCGGCCCCGTCGCTGCGCCGCCCTGCGTCAGGGGCAGCCTCGACGACCTAAGCGCCAAGGTAGCTACTCCCCACTTACTTTACCTACTCCTATATGTTTCATCGTTTATCATGCTACTTGCCTGCTTTCTAAATGTTCAAAATAGTTTAGAAGACCAGATCAAAGTGCTACTGCTAACCTAACATTTTTTTATGTTAATAGTCTTTTAGAAGACCAGATCCCGGATGCTATTTCTAAACGGTATTTTCATGTTCAAAGTCTCCTAGAAGACTAGAAGCGTTGCAAATGGATTCACGATACTCGATATATTTGTAATAATATACAAATATAATCTGCTACTCCACCCGCGTAACTCATAAGCTCTAATTTATGTTGAAAAAGTAATCTGTGTTAAAGTTCGTGTTGTTCTGCGGCGTGTAGGCAACAGGTATTATAAAATATTCCCCTCATGGTGTCATATTATTGACTAGAGTTATAGAAATGAAATATAAAAGTTTACTAACGTTTTGAGTTTCAAAAATATATTTAATCAAATCTAATGAAATCTCAGAATTTGTCAGTATTATGATGAAGTATGATAGCTAACCATTAGAAAAACACCTTTCGGTTACATCATGTCAGTATTATGATGAAGTATGATAGCTAATCATTAGGAAACAACCTTTCGGTTACATTATGTCAGTATTGCGATAAAGTATGATAGCGAATCATTAGGAAACAACCTTTCGGTTACATTACTCTTCAGATGCGTGTACGGTTTCTTGTATTGATGCATGTATTTATTTTGTCTTCTTCAGGTCCGTGCATTTGTTAACCAAGGAGTTACCCTGTGCAAGCCTTCGAAGATCCACGTGGTTGATGGAAGCGAGCGAGAAGCTCGAGACCTGTTGAACATCATGCAACAATCGGGCATGATCGAGTACCTGCCCAAGTACAGCAACTGCTACCTGGCCAAGACTGATCCAGCGGACGTCGCCCGTGTTGAGAGCAAGACCTTCATCATCACCCGGAACAAGCGCGAGACGGTTCCTCTGACCGCACCCGGCGTCAAGGGGACTCTGGGCAACTGGATGTCAATGGAAGACTTGGAGAAGAATGTTCAGCAGCGCTTTCCTGGGTGCATGGCTGGACGAACCATGTACGTCATACCATTCTCGATGGGACCCATTGGTTCTCCTTTGTCGAAAATTGGTATCCAGCTGACTGATTCCCCGTACGTGGTTGCTTCGATGAGAACCATGACGAGAATGGGTTCTGACGTGATGGGCATTTTGGGCGATGAAGATTTCGTCAAGTGTCTTCACTCGGTTGGGTGCCCGTTGCCCACTTCTCGGAAACTGATCAATAACTGGCCCTGCAATCCCAAGGAAGTCATTGTCACTCACGTCCCAGAAACGAATGAGATCCTGTCCTATGGTTCAGGATACGGAGGAAACTCATTGTTGGGTAAGAAATGTTTCGCCCTGCGCATAGGATCCACCATAGCAAGAAACGAGGGGTGGTTAGCTGAACACATGCTCATCCTCGGTATCACCAATCCATCGGGTGTCAAAAGGTACATCGCAGCCGCGTTTCCTTCTGCTTGCGGAAAGACTAATCTGGCCATGATGACACCATCTTTGCCAGGATATAAAGTAGAATGCGTCGGTGACGACATCGCTTGGATGAAGTTCGATGAAGATGGTGTTCTCCGAGCCATCAACCCTGAGAATGGATTCTTTGGCGTCGCACCGGGTACCTCAATGAAAACTAATCCTGTCGCCATGAAAACTATTTTATCAAATACAATTTTTACAAACGTTGCAACGACAAGTGATGGTGGAATTTTTTGGGAAGGACTAGAAAAGGAAATACAGAATGATGTTAAAATCACCTCGTGGCTCGGCGATGACAACTGGACTAAGGAATCTGGCAAGCCTGCCGCTCACCCTAACTCCAGGTTTTGTACTCCCGCCAGCCAATGTCCTATTATTGACCCGGCATGGGAAGACCCAAAAGGAGTGCCCATCTCTGCAATTCTTTTCGGTGGCAGAAGACCTGAAGGAGTCCCTCTAATTTATGAATCGTTCGACTGGAAGCATGGCGTTATGGTAGGCGCAGCCATGCGTTCGGAGGCAACCGCTGCGGCCGAACACACCGGAAAGACGATCATGCACGATCCCTTTGCTATGAGGCCGTTCTTTGGCTACAACTTCGGGCATTATCTCCAGCACTGGTTGAGTATGGAAAGTCGCACCACTAAGCCTATGCCTAAAATCTTCCACGTTAATTGGTTCAGGAAAAGTGAGGAGAAAGGCTTCTTATGGCCTGGCTTCGGAGAGAATGTCCGTGTGCTCGACTGGATCCTTCAGCGTGTAGAAGGCCTCGATGTCGCTGTTGAGAGTGCGGTGGGGCTCATCCCCCGAGCCTCAACAATCAATCTAACCGGATTGGAAAACGAAGATGTCGACATGGACGAACTGTTCCGACTACCCAAAGATTTCTGGGAAAATGAAGTGAACGCCATCAACCGATACTTCCAGGAACAGGTTGGAGAAGATCTGCCAAATGAAGTCAGTGAAGAGTTGAGAAAACTGGAGAAACGTGTAGAAAAAATGTAGAATGGTAAATGCAAGTAACCAAAGGCCACGGGGATCAATGTATTGCAACGCATCTTTTTTTTCCCTGTGTTGTACACTCTTAATGTTAACTATTACCTAACAATGTGATATTAAAGCATTTCAAAACTTGTATTATATTTATGTATGCGTTCCAAGAAAGTTACTCTTGTATTTTCCATAAGTACATTCGTTTTATTTAAACTCTTGTATGATTTTTTATCCATGTAATTATGAGTTGCAAAATATATCTTTCAGTTAACATTTAATTCTGTTAACCAAAACATATTTTCTAAACACAATGGCGAAGAATAAAGATCAAACAATCTTCATTCTCCGCTTTCTCCCACCCCACCCAACCTCACTCGTCCCTTTTCCTCCCTCGCCACAATTCCTCTCATCTCATTTCTCGAATTACACCCCCTTCTTCTCGTACCCTCCTCTTGGATGAAATTTGTCGGATGAAACAGACTATTCACGTCACTACTCTCCCACGAGAAATTTAAGACTTTAATTGCGACGTGACTGCGGGAAGTCTCCTCGCCCTCCATTCTACTCCCTCCCTCTTTTACACGACCTCTTCCCTACTCGTTTTTAATCACAAGTGTTCAGATAGCCCTACAAATGACTGAAGTAACTCTACATATTTAAATGTATATTTGCAGCATCTAATAGAGGAATGCTGAGAAACCAATTTGACTACAGTTGAATCAACGTTTCCGATTACTGCTATTATGACTCACGTTGAGGCTCCGGTGGAAATGAGGCTCATATCAAAGCAAACCGATTACAGCTGGATCAAGAGGCATAACTTGCTGTGATAGTAGCCAACTCAAATCAGTTTCCGTCGGCAGTTATTTTCACTGCATTCTAGTACAGTGAAACTGCCCTCGAATGTGCTGTTTCACTGCACACTCGAATGTGCAGTTTCACTGCATTCGAATGTGCAGTTTCACTGCACACTCGAATGTGCAGTTTCACTGCATTCGAAGGTCCAGTTTCACTATTCGAGTGCAGCAGGATGGTGATGGGCCTCACTGCAGGCCCATCAACTGACTTCCATCCTCAGTTCAAAGGTCCAAGTTTATCCGCAGTTTGCATTTCTGGAAGTGGTTGTACAAAGTCTTTGTCGACGAGGTCTGTTCTAACGATAACCTTTGCTATTTGAGTATTTTAAAATTGAGAACTATATTTCTGCCGTTTGTTTAGTCAACCTCGCTCTTATATATCACAAAAAAATATGTCATGGATTTTCTACGAGCCATGGTACCCAAAAAGATCGTAGGTGTTCACAATCAATTTACTAATTGATATTTGGTTTCAATCTCTTGAAATTTTGACGCGGCGACAACCATTTCACGAAAGAGACCACAGTATCTCCTAGACTCCGACCAGGTGCTAATCAATACCTCCAATTTAATTGGAGGTATTGCCTTGCTAAAAACTTTGAATTAATGCCTTCAATTTTTTGTATAGTATTCGGGAACCCAGCAATAGCCGACCGGCTTGCTATTGGCTATCGTAAACCGTGTTCTCACATATCTTGCTCCGGTGAAAGCGAGGCTCGAGTCAAAGGTAACTCGCATATTTATTTCGTAAAAAAAATGTTTTCTCAAGACGTCGGGACTAATCAATCAATGGAATGAAAGACTTCAGTGATCGTTGGATTGATCATAGGTATTACTTAAGATTTTATTTGTAATGAAAAACATTGTTTGCCATGCAGGTATGGTTTCGTTAATTACCGTTTATATTCATCATGTATAGAAATACCCAAAATGTAATACCACCTGTTGTGTTAATTAACCTATTGGTTAAAATAAGTCACTGTCCATCTATTATAGATGAGTTGGTCTTCGCCATCTAGTTGGTTACTCATCTAGTAAGTTACTCATCTAGTAGGTAACTCATTTGACTACGAACACAGACACGTCAAATTCTCTAAATATAACTGAGGGATGCACTTGTTAACTGAGAAAACCACATAAACAAGGTTTAACTTCTTGAGGCATATTCACATTTTTTACTCTCCAAATGCACACGGGAAGATTTAGGCCGCGGGGGAGCATCGTGAGGACTTCCACTTCCGTCCATGGGCGCAACGCTGTCTGCCGTTACCGCAAGGCGGGAGGATGGAACATGTTCCAGAAGCAGGCGCGTCCTCAAGAGGAGCTCACTAAGACCGACGCCAGAGTTCCGATGGGGATGGATCCCTTACTCTTTATCTAATCCAGAACCAAGCCTGAGCAATTGCTCGGGGGAAGCAGTAACTGGGTATAAAGCATGTTTGCGCTCAAAATAGTTTCTAGAGGTGGGCTCAGGTCATGTGAAGCTGTGCTCAGGGCATTTATGGCTGTAACTTGTCTTCATTTCTTGACCTTTCCAACGATGGTTCTCCCGACTTCGTTGGATGAGATCAAAGGACAAATGTTAGGTCACTGCTTATCCATTAATGCCATAGAGGCTCTGTTGGGGCACCAAATCCGTACAGATAACTGCTTCTCATGCAACATTTCGACCCCTCCCCTCTTTCCGGAGTCCGAGGTTCAGTGGAGACTCGTCCCTGATCTGACCCGTCTCGTGCATCATTTCGACCCCTCCCCTCAATTTCCGGAGTCCGCGGTTCAGTGGAGACTCGTCCTCTGATCTGACCCGTCCTAACTTCGCGTTGGGACTCCGGTGGAGCATGGAAGCAAATACTTCTACTACTACTGACCCGTCTTGTGCATCATTGCATTGCAAACACATTCTTCAGCTCTTGACAACCTCGGCGCTTTTCTCTGACGAGCGATTGAAGGTCGTTTTGCTATCCGTGAGCTTTACATTTGTAACGTGTTAAGAAACCGTGAGCTTTACATAAGTAACGTGTTAAGAAACCGTGAGCTTTACATTTGCAACGTGTTAAGAAACCGTGAGCTTCACATTTGTAACGTGTTAAGAAAACGTTAGCTTTACATTTGTAACGTGTTAAGAAACCGTGAGCTTCACATTTGTAACGTGTTAAGAAACCGTGAGCTTTACATTTATAACGTGTTAAGAAACCGTGAGCTTCACATTTGTAACGTGTTAAGAAACCGTGAGCTTTACATTTGTAACGTGTTAAGAAACCGTGAGCTTTACATAAGTAACGTGTTAAGAAACCGTGAGCTTTACATTGGCAACGTGTTAAGAAACCGTGAGCTTTACATTTGTAACGTGTTAAGAAATCGTGAGCTTTACATTTGTAACGTGTTAAGAAACCGTGAGCTTTACATTTGTAACGTGTTAAGAAATCGTGAGCTTCACATTTGTAACGTGTTAAGAAACCGTGAGCTTCACATTTGTAACGTGTTAAGAAACCGTGAGTTTCACATTAGTAACGTGTTGAGAAACCGTGAGCTTTACATTTGTAACGTGTTAAAGAATATTCGGCCACTTGCATTCCGCATAATATGTTTTGACTTGCCTAGCAATATATCAGTTGCCTCGTATAACTGGGTTATAAATTCTACGGATAGCAGACTTTTGTAATAATCCGCTGACACGTCATAATTCGAGCTCCGACATGATGACATCACATGACCTGTGACGTCATATCTTCAACTTTGTCCATACTGATGACATCACATGACCCGTGACGTCATAACTTTAGCTCCAACCATCATGATGACATCACAAGACCCGTGACGTCATAACTAGCTCCGACCAAACTGATGACATCACGTGACCCGTGACGTCATAACTTTAGCTCCGACCATCCTGATGACATCACGTGACCCGTGACGTCATAACTTTAACTCCGACCATCATGATGAAATCACATGACCCGTGACGTCATAACTCGAGCTTTGACCATCATGATGACATCACATGACCCGTGACGTCATAACTTTAGCTCCAACCATTCTGCTTACATCACATGACCCGTGACGTCATAACTCTAGCTTTGACCATCCTGATGACATCACATTACCCGTGACGTCATAACTTTAGCTCCAGTCATCCTGATGACGTCACAGTACTCGTGATGTTATTGATGTTTACATGAGCATCATTATAATGTTTTAATCTCAGGCTTCGGTGTTGATAATGGATGATGATAAGCGTGTTGAACTGCAATATTTCCTAATCCACTTTAGAGCGAGCCCCTGCATGCCTGTGTGTAACAAAACAAAGTGGCAAATGTTCAAATTAAAGTGACAATGTATCAAAAACAGTTTGTTCAGTCGTTCATGTTTTTACTGCATCATTTCGTCGCATTTATCAATATTTATTACTAAAAAATCTTTTCAGCTCATGCTATTGTTTTTTAGTTTTCATTAATTCTAAGTCTGAATGGCATTGACTTTAAACTGGTTTTCATTCAACTTTAACGTGTTTGTGGGGCAATGAATCATAAAACGTACTCGTTATCGAACCCCCAACTTCGCCAGCATTGACCGACGTAATGACTCAACCACCAACACAAGAGCGCATCAAAATATCACAGCAGGCCGTGGCCGAAGAGTCTGCTGACATCAATCTTATCCAATATTGCGGCGATAGTCGCTGCCCCGCGAGCAGAATTCGTGTAAATGAAACATGGTTTCGGCCCCGACATAATGCCTCAAATTAAACGCAGTACAAGTCAAGGGTATAGATTGACTGCCGCGTGCCCTCAAAAGTTAGTACGTAAACTCAAGAAGTCTCCGAGACAAAATAAATAGATTGGAATCCTTGCGATGTACGAAAGATTGACGTGATAGCAATCACAGAGTCGTGGAGGAAATCGATCACCGGGAATTATCTAGACGAATTCACTCTTCCGGGCTTCTCGCTATTTTACAGAGATAGCCTAGGCTGTGAGGGCGGAGGAGTATTGTTCCTCGTAAAAATACTCTACAAATATTAGAAGTAACCATTCCAGGCAGCAGACACGACATGGTATCCATTCAAGAAGTAGGTAAGCCTACAAAGTGTCAATTCAACCTCGTCTATTGCCCCCCAAAAAACAAGGTTGCAGATGATACCGATCATTACAACACCCTCGTCGACGTCGTCACAACAAAAAACTGTCTCGTGCTTGGAAATTAAAACACTCCTAACACTGATTAAGAAAAGGACAAATGCAGTGCCGCTGGTCAATGCCTGATTGAGGAACAGACGATAAGTTCATGACCAAGTAGTAAAAACACTTACAAGAGGCAGCAATATCTTTGATCTTCTATTTAGTGCAAGCGACTCGAATGTCACGAACGTGAAGTGGGTGCACCACTCGGTACCAGCGATCAAAACTGTATTCGTTTTACAATTTTACAATCGAGCTCGAATTGAGAACTTCAATAAACTGTGATAAAGTCCCTAACTTTAGATTAGCCAATTTTGATGGTTTAAGAGAGTCAATAGCGTCAGCGAATTTAACCCTCGGACGTGACGTCAATCAATCGTTAAACAAAATTTTGACTAGGTTTCATCATATTCAACATGAGCATATCCCGCGAAAACAACAGGCGACCAGCTGTCAATAAGCCTAAGTACTGGAAAGGAGAATTGCAGCATCTTCAGTCGCAAAAAAAAATCACTCGTCAAACAAAAAAGCCCACACGATGTCGCAAAAAAAAAATATTTAATACGCAAAAGAAGGTCATGAGACGTAAGAACAAATATTAGGAAAACGTCAAAACGAATCCGAAACAATTTTTTAGCAATATTTTGAGAAAAAAAAAACAATGATCTGTAATAAGTCTTCATAAGGACGATGTGGTAAGCTAGAATCGGACGACACAATTATGAGTGTCCTACTGAACCATTATTTTTTTGGTATTTACGTTAGGGAATCTGGATATTGTTAATCTTCATGATATCATAGCGGAAAGACAAATTGAAGCCCTCAGCACAGTAAATTTTTCCCCTGTCGAAGTTATTAAATACATGGATAAATTGAATGTAACTAAGGACGAAACCGACGAAAAGGTATCAAACAGGTATCAAACATTTTCACCCAATCTCTCACAAATGACACTTGCCCGTATCAATGGGGAGGGGCATACGCTACTTCAATTTTTATTAAAGTGTCCCGGCAATTACCGACCAATTATAAAAGGAAACGGAGATTGAATATGATTGAAGAATATAGGGACAGTGACGGTGAAGGAGGGTCAAGGCAAATCAAGGAGACAGGAAAGACGTAGAGGATTATTTTTGAATTAATTGCATGGATAATAAACCTTAAATATGCTTTACAATATATTTAGCTACTAATTAAACACAGTTATGTTTTAATTTGAAACTAATTAAACACCTATGAAAATGGTTCGGGCTTCCCACACAACACTGCATCGGTGTGACACAATCTCCCGGAAAACCTTATCAATTATATCGAGATAAAGGGGTGCAGCACCCGATGGTATTCACCCACGTATCAAGTCCTGATTGTCGTGGCCGAGTGGTTAAGGGCTGCCGTAGCCGACTGCGTGTAAGCCTCTGGTGCTGCATGTCGCGAGTTCGAGTCTATACATCAAGTCCTGATTGTCCCCGTTCAGAACTAGTTAACACCGTGATGAGCTAACTACTCAACACCGAAAGTGCCCACACAGATGCCGCACGAAGGTCTCAGCGATATACTACTACTAACATGAAGAATCATCACAATCCAGGGCGACTAACTGACGAATCACCACGACTGCAGTCACTCCCCCCCTCCCTTGGAGATGATGCCCCCTTAGATTGATACCTGCGACTACCGACGATAGATCCGACGTTGGATGTGTAGGGTCACTGCTCCCTCATTGAAGATGATGCCTCGCACAAGGGCCCTGTCTGCCCCTGCCGTACCAGGCCCTGTCTGCTCCTAGCCGAGGCCTCCAGCTCGTCGACCGTCTGATGCCGCGTACTCTCTGCTTCTCCCTTCCTTGCTAGCTTCCCAGTGCTTCTTGTCGCCCCTCAAAAACGAATTGCCCAATCACGTCGCAGGCACTGTCAGTGTCACGCGCCCATTGGCCTCCCTCCCGGTTACGTCCCTCCTGAAGCGATGACGTCATGGCCCGTCGCTAAATAACGCACACTAACCTGGACTTTCTTTGCAATTAGTCTCACATCAGTCATTGGTAAGCTGACAAAAAGTGTGATTGCAGAGAAAGTTGCAGAATCCTTAGAATCAAACAAGCGAGAAGTGACTTTCAGCATGACTTCCGACACAATCGTGCTTGTCTAATAAATCTAATACTGTTTTTTTGAAAGACTATAATTGAAATTCACGTAGCGAATCTCTCATAGATATAATTTGCCGTCGATAAAGTTCTCCACAAACGCTTTGTTAGTGAATTGCACAGCATCTGTATTCGAGACAAACTAAATAACTGGATAAAATGGTGGTTCACGGAGACCCGGAAGCGAATCGTACCTAACTGAGCTTCCTCCTCTTATGGAGGAAGCTCTACCCTTGTGGTCCAGTTCTCTTCAAACTAATCATAAGCGACTCCGATAGATATGTGCTCTCAAACAGCAGCAAGTTTGCTGACAATACAAAGCTAGGAGGAAAAGTGCAAATCGAACTTGAATGTCAGCAAATCCAATTTGATTTGAAAGAAAATGTCAATATGTCAAAAAAGTGTCAAGGGAAATTCAATGTTGACAAGTGTAAAGTAATGCACGTGGGTCATCATAGCCTTAAGCGCGACTATCCAATGTCCGGAAAGAAACTGATTCCTCTCATCAAAGAGAGAGATCAAGGTATCATCATTAGTAACGACTAGGAGAACAGCAAGCAATGAAACGATGCTGTCAAAAGAGGCAATGCAATGCTAGGTATAATATCTCACACTACCTCGTACAATGCATTTGTTAGACCGCATCTTTAGAATTCTGTCCAAATCTAGTTTCCATGTCTTAGAAAAGACGTTATTGAAGTAGAGAAGGTTCAACGGAGAGCTACCAAGCCTATCTCGTCGCTGCGCAAATATCGTTCAATGACAGACTACGCGAACTCAACCTTTATTCGTTAGAGCAGCGTCGAGTCAGAGTTTACATTATCGAAGTGCGGAAGATTATGAAGGGCAAGGAAAATGTTGACCTAACGAGTCTTTCACTCTAGATGCGAACAGAATGACCGGGAATAATGGATACAAAATCGTTGGTAAGCGTTTTCCGCTCGACAATTTCTTCACGTAAAGAGCTGTAGAAAAACGGAACAAATTTTCTCTGAAGTTGTAAACAGCGATGCAATCGAAACGCCCTAGTCACGGCTCGACAAATTCTATCAGAATCGCCACTTAATAGCATCCGGTTGTAGCGCGCTCGCAAGCATATTCGTGAAAAGGTATTCGGTATTGATAGCAGCACGGTTAAATAGTGCCCGGCATTGACACAAGCGCGGTAAAAAAGTCGTACGGCAATGGTACCTGCTCGTTGAAAAACGGCGTCCAGCAATGGCACTTGTCAGAAGAAGTTTAACGAGGAACGGAATTGAGACAATCTCTAATCTACATCGTGGGTCGGTGGCTTTCTCTTCAGGCACTGATTTAGGTGTTTTGAGTATCATCGTTAATCATTATTGCCTACTACAACCTTGACCTTTCATGATAGTTTAATACTGAAACTACACAGACACATGATGCTCTCTTAGACGTTCTACTTCAGAACTAATCTTCTTACTATCAAAGAGCAACATAGTTTCAGTCATAAAAACTGTTGTTATCTTCGAATACTTGTGAACACTTGTAAAGATCTTCAACTCGCACATTTAGGTTACCCAGTAAAGCCACGTTGAGTTGATCTTTTCAAAACTCTCAGTACACTCACTCAGGTGATTTCCAAAATTGCTCCCTCTCCCCCTTACTTCTTTTGTTACCAGGTGTGTAAGCAATCACAAAGGCCAATCTATCTACACCAAACTTAACTTTTATCTACATCAATCTCGTGCCCAACCTCCCTCCCGCTCGACTTCCTTCAACTTAACACGCCAAGCTCACATTCGCCCTTACCTCTCTACTCCGTCTTACTCAACGCCAGCACATCAAACTTCTTCCTCAAAAACCTCTCACCAATTTCTCTCTTCTTTGCTTAATTCGTTCTACAACCGCGTACATTCAGCGATCCTTGAGTGCATTAGCTAGCTCCTATTCTTGGTCTGCCGAAGTCGAGTCAAGGCGCCGCCGTCCTCGCGTCGCGTCGAGTACGCTCGCTTACTGCACGGCTCCATTGCATCAACCATGCGGGCATAGTGAGCTCTCGCACTGCACGGCTCTATTGCATCAGCTTTGAAGGGCATGGATGGCCTGGCAGAGGCACGCAGTAGTCACAATACAGTACCTGGATACTTTCCCAGTCACTATGTCCAAAATTATCTCCTGAAACTCACGCAGAGCAGTTGACAAAATTATCTTGATACTCTGGCCAACATGGGCTTTATTTGACAGGCGAGGCGCTCTGATCCCGTTGCGCCTGCTCTGCAGGAACAACGGTTATCTTCTTGAATTAGTTATCCCATAAGGTACATTCGCTGGTTAGGTGCATTCGAGATGCATCATCTTTTTAGATAGAGGCTGTTTCTATCAATCCTCGTCCAGCTGGAGCACGTTCTGTGTACCTGTACCCCACGTTATTTTTTTCTGCATCTAGACTACAAAGCCATTATTTACTCGAGCAGTAGCTCCTCCAGCCTATGCGACGTCATCCTCTGTTGAAACGCCGCATCCATAAAACGAACAAAAATCTCTGATCAGCATAGAGACAAAAATATGTTCAATAATACGTTATTTTTTGTTTAGATATCATTTGGCTTGTTAGCCCTATTTTGGCATGTGATGTGAAGGGGATTTCTGAAATCGAATCATAACGCGTATACGTACAACTTTCTGAGCCGGCAGTACCTTGTTTTCTGCCATGCATCGCTAAACATATGTTCTATACGGAACAGTGTAAAGACGACGAAGTAATGTACTAGAATACATTAATGATAGAGCACATAAACGATGATCTGCCTGTAGCAACGTAAAACACTACATTTTCGTTAAAGTATTATTTCTGCATGCAACAGCGTGCATGTTTACCCCAGTTGGAAACTCAAAATAATTTTGATTATGATAAAGCCTCTGTTTCCGCACACACTGGTGTGCGAACCCATCACAATCAATGATTTTCGATTCCTACGGTGGAGCTCAAAACGACTCGCGTCAGAGCTCCGGTGGAGACGGGCCGCCCACCTTCAAACTAATCTAATCTTTCTGACATGAATGGCGAAAGGCTCAAAATCATTACAGGAAATCTGAAATAAAGAAGTGCTCCCTCGTGACGTGCCGATTGCAAAGTACATTTCCTACGAAAGCAAAACTATATAAATGATCACAGAAAAATATCTATATCAATTTATTCTAATTTTTTCAACTCGAAGATGAAGTTGGTACATGGGTTTTTGGAATTGTTGAAGCATCATAAATATTTCAACGTTCACCTGATGAAATTCGGTGTACTGTTCCTAATTTAACTTTTACAAATATTTCAGAAGTGGCTCAATCGCAGGAACATTAATCTGAACACACAAGGATTTTATTTAGGACTGTCACAGTTTGCAAGGCTTTTAGATCAAAAATCGGAGTGCTTAACTGTTAATATGGATGTCATGTTGGGAGATGTTCCTTCAAAGTCGAGAAGCCTAATTCTCTTGAATGATGCCTCATGCAGTCGCCCTCAAACACAAACCAGCCTTGCGTGTTTAGAGTAGAGGGCTAAACTGATTCCTGCTCCTTGTTCGCCTGCTTCCCAACATCCTGGTGGTGGAGCTGGCTTTAAACGTATGTTCGACTAAGTTAAACAGTATGTCGTATGTGCACTGAAAACAAATCTGCTCGACAGATTCCCTGCGTGTCGGCATTACTCTTCGGAGCCTGATCGTTCCTTAGCACCTTACCCGGTCAGCATAGCAACGGTGGCGTGATGCAGGCAACCGTCGCCACCAACCCCTGACAACGGGTCGTGTACACGGAGTGTCATGACGAGGCAACCCGCTTGGGTACGTCGTTTACCGGCGCTTACCTCTGGTTGTCAAGAGCTCGGGAAGTTAAAGTCTCCGGTTGTTAAGCGCTGGGGCAAATAAAACAATAGATAAGACGTGTAACACTGCGTCGGTTAATGAAGGTTTATCACCTGAACTAAAAAGCCAAGTTAATCCGTTGCCTGAAATGTAAGACCACAATACTGAATATGCGAGTGTAATGATACCGTCAAACATGCTCGGTCCCCAAAAGTATCATGACCAGCAAACGCTAGGCTGCCCAAATTATTTGTATGCGATGAGTTTCACATCCACCGGAGCTGCGTTGTTCTTCTGAGTGATGGCAGTTTGTATAGAGGACACAAACAACGAAGGCGAGGTAAGAATGCTAAGAACATGCCGTATTCTATATCCTACGCACTTATTTAACGAAATGTTGTTGGCACGTGTAGGATAGGTAGTTGCAGGAATTTGCCCTTAACGAATTAGAACTTAGGAAAGTGAACCATTTAAACTTAATGAGCCAAAAAGGTTTGGCCTGAGTCGAGACGAAGAAAAAAGACGACTGCTCACTAGAGGGCCTAAACTAAACTGACCAGAGCCCCGTAACAAGCATTCAAGGATTACCACCTCAAGCAACGGTCGAAAAAGCCTCTCCCTGGTAAGCGTTCAGGTTGTGATCAGACGTGACGCTCATCCAATTATTTGTAGTTTTTCGTGTACAAAAATTATCTTCACCATGTTTATTTTGAACTTAGTGATTTGCTATGTTGGGTTATACTATGTCCTTCATGTTAAGTCATCGTTAGGATAAGTTAGGTCAAGTTAGTTTGTCCTAGAAACAATTTGCTTTTCTAGGCCCTCTGTATGCTTATTTACATATGTCTTATTATAATCTTTCGCCATGAACTATATAATTGTTTGGAAGATTGATATTCCTATGAACTATTAAATTGTTCACAAGATTGATGATCCTTTGAACTATATAATTGTTTGCAAAATTGATGTTCTTTTTAACTATATAATTGTTTGGAAGATTGATGTTCCGTTGAACTATTTAATTGTTTGCAGAATTGATGTTCTTTTGAACTATTTAATTGTTAGCAAATTTGATATTCTTTTAAACTATATAATTGTTTGCAAGATTGATGTTTCGTTGAACTATTTAATTGTTTGCAAGATTGATGTTCTTTTGAACTATTTAATTGTTTGCAAAATTGATGTTCTTCTGAACTACATAATTGTTTGCAAGATTGATGTTCCGTTGAACTATTTAATTGTTTGCAAGATTGATGTTCTTTTGACTATTTAATTGTTTGCTAAATTGATGTTCTTCTGAACTACATAATTGTTTGCAAGATTGATGTTTCGTTGAACTATACAATTGTTTGAAAGATTGATGTTCTTTTGAACTATTTAATTGTTTGCAAAATTGATGTTCTTCTGAACTAAATAATTGTTTGCAAGATTGATGTGCCGTTGAACTATTCATTTGTTTGCAAGATTGACGTTGAACTAATTAATTGTAACTGATGTAGAAATAAATTACTTCAAATATTTTACATGTAAAAGATTGTATTGTGTATTATCTCGGTTGATGAGAAATTTCTTCATCTGAAAATCAACTCTTTGAACCCAAATCGCCAAGGCATGAAAATAATTGGAGATGCTTTAATCAGCATTTTTCGTAGAAGAATAATTGTAGAACGAAAACTGAAAGAGAGGACCTAAAGATAAGGGAACTGTGGATAAGCTGTACTAATTAATAGAACCTAAAGATAAGGGAACTGTGGATAAGCTGTACTAATTAATAGGACCCAAAGATAAGGGAACTGTGGATAAGCTGTACTAATTTATAGAACCCAAAGATAAGGGAACTGTGGACAAGCTGTGCTAATTAATGGGATCCAAAGATAAGGGAACTGTGGATAAGCTGTACTAATTAATAAGACCCAAAGAAAAGGGAACTGTGGATAAGCTGTACTAATTAATAAGACCCAAAGATAAGGGAACTGTGGATAAGCTGTACTAATTAATAGAACCTAAAAATAAGGGAACTGTGGATAAGCTGTACTAATTAATAGGACCCAAAGATAAGAGAACTGTGGATAAGCTGTACTAATTAATAGGACCCAAAGAAAAGGGAACTGTGGATAAGCTGTACTAATTAATAGGACCCAAAGATAAGGGAACTGTGGATAAGCTGTACTGATTAATAGGACCCAAAGATAAGGGAACTGTGGATAAGCTGTACTAATTAATAGGACCCAAAGATAAGGGAACAGTGGATAAGCTGTACTAATTGATAGGACCCAAAGATAAGGGAACAGTGGATAAGCTGTACTAATTAATAGAACCCAAAGATAAGGGAACAGTGGATAAGCTGTACTAATTAATAGGACCCAAAGATAAGGGAACAGTGGATAAGCTGTACTAATTAATAGAACCCAAAGATAAGGGAACAGTGGATAAGCTGTACTAATTAATAGAACCCAAAGATAAGGGAACAGTGGATAAGCTGTACTAATTAATAGGACCCAAAGATAAGGGAACAGTGGATAAGCTGTACTAATTAATAGAACCCAAAGATAAGGGAACAGTGGATAAGCTGTACTAATTAATAGAACCCAAAGATAAGGGAACAGTGGATAAGCTGTACTGATTAACGGCTTATAGGAATAGCGCGTTCTCTGAGCACGTCGGAGATGGAGTAGGTAGATTCTTCAGCTGGGCCATACTGGTCGTGTCCTGTCCTTGCCTCCTGTCTCCCGTCCTTGCCTCCTGTCTCCCGTTCTTGTCTCTCGTTGCGTCCCGTCCTTGCCTCCTGTCTTCCATCCTTACCTCGCATCGTGTCCCGTCCTCGTCTCCTGTCTCCCGTCCTTACATCGCATCATGTCCCGTCCTTGCCTCCTGTCTTACATCCTTGTCTCTTGTCTTGTCCCGTCCTTGCCTCCTGTCTCCCGTTCTTGTCTCATCGTGTCCCGTCCTCGCCTCCTGTCTCCCGTCCTTGTCTCTTGTCTTGTCCCGTTCTTGCCTCCTGTCTCCCGTTCTTGTCTCATCGTGTCCCGTCCTCGCCTCCTGTCTCCCGTCCTTGTCTCTTGTCTTGTCCCGTCCTTGCCTCCTGTCGTCCGTCCTTGTCTCTCATCGTGTCCCGTCCTTGCCTCCTGTCTTCCATCCTTGTCTCTTGTCTTGTCCCGTCCTTGCCTCCTGTCGTCCGTCCTTGTCTCTCATCGTGTCCCGTCCTCGCCTCCTGTCTCCCGTCCTCGCCTCCTGTCTCCCGTCCTTGCCTCGCATAGTATCCCATCCTTGCCTCCTGTCTTCCATCCTTGTCTCTTGTTTTGTCCCGTCCTTGCCTCATGTCTCCCGTCCTTGTCTCTCATCGCGTCTCGTCCTCGCCTCCTGTCTCCCGTTCTTGTCTCTCGTCGTGTCCCGTCCTTGCCTCCTGTCTCCCGTCC
>SDVV010002931.1:0-22128 GCA_016164225.1 Gammarus roeselii
GTATCAGAGAAGAACAGCGTCCGAGTCACTAACAAATATAAATCCTTCACAAATAACATATATCCTAAATCCTTCACAAATAATATACATAGAGTCACTAATTATAGCCAAATCTAATTTCCTTCACAAATAATATACCTTCATAAATAACATAAATCCTAATTCCTTCCTAAATCCTTCACAAAATAACAAACATAGAGTCACTAATTATCCATTTGCGTTTTGCTCCCCTACTTTTCCATTTGCGTTTTGCTCCCCTACTTTTCCATTTGCGTTTTGCTCCCCTACTTTTCCATTTGCGTTTTGCTCCTCTACTTTTCCATTTGCGTTTCGCTCCTATACTTTTCCATTTGCGTTTCGCTCCTATACTTTTCCATTTGCGTTTCGCTCCTATACTTTTCCATTTGCGTTTCGCTCCTATACTTTTCCATTTGCGTTTCGCTCCTATATACTCTACTTACACTCCTGCAAATCATGGCTCTCTATCCCTCCCTAGATTGATCACATTGCTCTGTCTTCGGTGTTGTTAGATGTAACCGTTTATGTTGCACGTTGCCTGATGGAGCCTGTACGGTTCATTGTGTCAAAGGAGTTACTCTAAATGCTGAATGAATGCAGACCCATTTGCAAGTTGATTCCCCCGAGGTTAAAGAGATTGACTGGAACTTTGACAACAAAGTGACAACGGATCGATGCTGTGCAAAACTTGATACCCCTCTTTCACACATTCCTGATAGGTTGCTCGGAATGAATGAAGTAGCCGACAATGAACGACTGAATGACCTGTATGGTTTCATGGGACAGTGTATCTTAATTGCTGGTCAACGAGTTTTTGAAATAAGGAAACCTAGTAAATACAATGTCCTTGGGTGAAATGAACGGGCGAAGGAATGGAATTATGCTGTGAGAGACGCTGTGTTTCAGTGGAATGTTGCTGGAAAGCCTCGAGAATGTCAACTTGCAGTGGCAATGAGAATAACCAAATCCCGTTTGCGAAGAGAGCTCGCGTTTTTAAGAGAAAATGAACAACAATTATGAGCGCAGGCACCGTTGATTGAAGGTAAATGTAAGAATTTTTGGAAATAAATTCGAGCACTTAACCCTAAGAAAGAATCCCTTCCACTCACTGTTGCAGGAGTTGCGGGCATGGATGAAATTGCAAGAGTCTCAGGAGAGCACTTTCGGGATATTGCGAACTCTGTTGCCACGGATAAAAATAGTTTGATTTCAAGGAGCTATTAGCAATATTCCGGTTGTGAACGAAACGATCAGTGTTGCAGAGGTTAAGGCCATTGTATGAGGGTTAAAAAATCAGCAAGGCAGTTGGTAATGATGATAATCCTGGAGAAGTGTATAAGCATGCCTGTCATAGATTGATTACGGTGCTTGCTCTCTTCCTCTCTGGCTGCTTACAAGCCAGCAGTTGCCCAGAGATGTAATACATGAAATTATTATTCCGCTTCTAAAACGTAAAACGAAGGACCCGTCTGACATAAATAAATATCGTCCAATTGCTATTGCTACCTCAATATCCAAAGTTCTGGAGCAGATCATTCTTGCAAGGCTGTTAACGTATTTATTGATGGCGGACGTCGGTTTGGTTTCAAGGAGGACCATGGTACAGAAATTGCGATATTTGTAGCAAAACAAACAGTAGAATACGACAGAAGTAGGGATTTCCTGTCTGTGTGTGCTTCCTAGATGCAAATAAAGCGTTTGATAGAGTAAATCACTAGTCATTGTTCGGGAAATTAATTGAGAAGGGAGCCCCTTCTCACATCGTAGAGTTGCTTGTGTTCTGGTACAGAGAGCAGGAGTTTCTTGTGTGACGGGAAGCTCAAAATCAGCTCCCTATCATTTTATCAAAGGAATTAGACAAGGAGGTCGATTGTTCAACATTGTTATATAATGTTTACACTGATGATCTGAATTTCCTATAAGGCAGGGAGATCGTAGGATGTCATGTTGTCAATTGCGGAGTTAATAAACTTAGGCTTTGCCGATGATACGGTGTTAAAAACTTCAACTCTATCTGCACTGCAGAAACTTTGAGATATTTGTAGTAAGTTTGTTTGGCCCTGTGATATTGTGTATAACACCTAAAAAACTGTGTGTATGTTGGTCAGGCCAAAAGATCCTAAGCATTACCTCTCGACTGATGTTGAGCTATGTGGTGTCACACTAAATTTTGTGGACAAATATAAGTATCTTGGGCATATTGTTTCTGCAAATTGTGCTGACAATAAAGATGCTGCTTAGCAGACCAGGTGACAAAATGCCGTTGGTAACATGCTAATACGTAAGTTCTCCTTTGCGCCAAATGAAGCAAACACACAGCTTTCTAAATTATACCGGTACCCATATTACTGCAACGCACTAGAAGGAAGATAATATGTGTCCGTTAAGAATAAAATTATTATTTCGAATGTTCTTCCTGATTTGTCGTTTCTGTCCTAGTAACCTGACGAGTGGATGATCCATATTTCTAGTTTAATAAGTTTTGTATCAAATTCACTTTTATGCTATTGATAGTTATTATTATTGGCTCCATGCCCTATAATGCTACACATTCAAATCATTTATCTGCTGAGGTAATTTATATTTATTGGCATATTCGCACGGATGATGCTACTGTAATATGAGAATTGTAGAATCAATTACGAGACGATTGGCCGCTACACATGTAGCATAATGCACGATGTAGCATGAATAAACATACATCGGTAAAATAACAAGGGACTCAAACAACATGATATTATGCGCGTTACATAAAACTGCTAGAATGATACAATATACTAATATAATACTCATAGGAAGATCGATTGCTGGGAAGACAAGCGCCGCAACGGCACATTTATCAGATTTTGTTTGTCCTGCTGTAAAATGAAAACAACCTGACTTTAACAGTGGGGCAACTTTTCTTGCAAAGAACAAGTACTATGCGTGCTTTTGGATCGAAAGCTCACCCCATATTTAAGAAAGTGCTTCCCATCAGAATTTTTTCTAGCAACTAACTTTGTTGTACCAGCATGGGAAATGCTCCATTGTCGTTGAAGTTCTCTTGCATGGAAAAGTAATAACCTATGTGAAGCCTGAAAACTAAATGTGGCATCGTTCGAGCACCGCAACCTGCCAAAAAATTCTGCTCGACAACAACAACAGCACATACACACACCAACTTCCCTCCCACAACAACGCACAAACACACGCACGCGAACGGATATATATAACTGGTCAACTGTCCCATGATGACGTGCACTGCAATTTCAGATGCGTCAAGTCCTGACTAATGACGTCCATGGACCTGTGTTAGGTGTCCGGATGCATCTACTGTATAGCTACAATAACGGTGGCTGCGTAAAAAAAAAAAAGGCATCCACAGCTTGAACGATAGTGTCCACATACCTTTATGAGGCGTCCTTAGATGCAAAGATGTCATCCATTGATCTATACATTCGTAGCGCGCCAAATGCCCGAAATGGCTCGGCGCCAGGAACAAACCTAGTAAGTGTTCATAGCGCAATGGTGTCATAAAATATTATAACTCTAATCACATAAGTTTTATGTGTGGAAACGCGTATACAATTGAGGTAATCACTTCGACGAATAGTTCAGTCGATTTTTTGTCATAACCTAATGCCCATCTTGCAGTTGTTCTGCTTCAACTGTCTGTTTTTGAGGCGTCCATGTCCCGGAAACGTCCATGAAAAAGTACATTTGGAAGCATACGACGTGAACGCTTGGGTTCGATACGACGCGTCTATGTCTCAATGTATCCACGGCGTCCGCAAAATACTCAACCTATTCATGACTTCCGCAGTTTAGTACGTGCCCTTCACTACCATGTCGAAGGGTCAAAGTCTAATGTCGTCTGCAACAAGTGGACAGTAGGCAGAGCAAGTGGATAAGGTCTGTAAGTGGAGAGCCAGAAAGTGTGGGTACTAATGTATGAGACCGCACGATTGAGAAGCGCATGGGGATGCCTGGAGATTGGTGAATGATGGTGGAGAAGGGTCTGAATGGAGTGTGAAGAAGTGAAAAAAAAATAAAACCTTCGTGAAACAGAGTGGGCTGGAAAAATGGCATGGTAGAACGAATGAGAAATTGGTGCTTAAATGGTATGTGATGAAGCCTAAACCAAGGAATGAAAGATGGTTGCATGGGGGTGGAGGGGGGCAGCTGTTCAAAACCAGACCCAATGTCTTGAGACTGGAGGTAAATAAACAAACATACAGGTGGGCAGAAAATGGTGCAAGAGTTTGCATGCAATGTGAGTCAGAAGTAGATGTAACAGTAGAACACTTGGTACTGGTATGTTCAAGCCCCAAGATATACAGAGGAGAGAGAGAGCTGGATGATGAGTGTGGTGTATGCAGCAATTGATCCAAATTGAGTCAGATGAACTGAAGGAAGTGGAGGACCACAGAATGTACTTCCACATGGGACAACCAAACAAGTGAATGAAAAGAAACATTGGGTGATCAAAGCAGCAAAAGTGTTCTTGGTGAAGGCATGGACCAAAAAGGTGAGGAACAGGGTGCTGGATGTCCAACCAGCACTTCCTCCCTCAGGCTCCCTGCAAAAGTAAAATAGGGTATCTTGCTCCTCAAAGTATGAAAACCTGACTGGGGAGGTGAAAAAATTGAGTGGTTTTACTTGGAGAACATGAATGAAGGTGCTTAAATCAAAGACTTGGGCAGCAGACTAGGATCGTAACCCCCCCTCAGTTTCTCCTTCCCTTTCATGCCCTATGCTACCTTCAACCTGAACAAATCACCTCTCCCACAGGAGTCCCACTATATCTTCTTTCATACTCTCCAAACCTGGAGATATTCTTATACAAAGGCACAGCAGGCTAAAGCCAAGCTTCATAGATAAGTAAGTAAGCAGAAGACCAGTGTATGTGGGAAATCTTTGCTCAGTTTTTGTATGTCTAGACGCAGCCGTTTCTCCCTAATTAGGTGGGTGACTAAGTTAGACTGACAGAGAGGGGGGAGGGGCCCAATCTCCCCAATCTTGCTCAGTTTTTAGTCATTATTAACAAATACAGGGAGCCAACTATAGGGCCTTATGGGACCCTACTACAAACTTCCTGCACAGGTTTCTCATTGTATTTACAACCACACTTTTGGTTCTGCCTTGACAAAAGGTTTGGATTCATTCATGAACCTTTCCTGGGCCTGGATACCACAGTTTGGTAGTTTCAATAACTATGGAATGGGATTTACTTCATCAAAGGCCTTAGCAAAATCCTGTTAATCTTATCCACATTTGATGCATCCCACAATGCTTTGATTTTTCATCTTAGTGCACCAGTAGTGAGTAGTTGCTTTACTTGCAAGTTGCTTAGAGTTAGGCCATCTATATTTCTCAAGAAAGGTTAATATCTGTCCTTCAATACTCTCTGATATTTGCATCATGTGTGATGTTAGAAAATCTGATCTGTTATTTGATGTGCAAGGAACAGGATGGCATGTTTCATTAATTGTGGATCATCAAAGGAGTCAAGGACAAAGGTGTCTAGAATCTTTAGCTGCACCATCTGTTAGAGCTTGATTGTTCAGTACAGTGCCTGCTTGCATTGTTTTGATAGCTGGTGTTTTTTCCGGGATGGGGGAGAGGCTGATGAGATTCTGGAGCTGATTTAAAATTTGGCCTACTGCTATTGAGGATACTTACTTACTTGGATACTTGGAGTTTCTTCACCATTAACAGCAGTTCACATCATGGCTACCACCTGGCCCACATCTGTGGGGTATGCTCCACTTGTGCTGCGGTGCCAGCATTTGCATGTTGTAGCCACATTTGCCAGTTGGATCCCGCTTTGGCGTCGCAGTTAAGCAGGGGGTTGTTCCCACAGTGAGGGATCCATTGATTGGGTTCAATCTGGAACACAGCTGAGCTGTTGTGGTACTTGTCCAGGCAGCTCCTGAACCTCAAAATGTTTGCTGAAGCTGACAGTTGTAGCACCCGTTTGATCTCATGTATTTCCAATGGCAATCAATTGAATAACTGAGGTTCTTGGCTCGTGAAGCTGTTGAATGCAACTGTTTGCTGTTGTTACTTTCATTAAACTTTTTTTGTTGACATTGACAGTGTAGACTTCCAGAATTTTCCAAATGTTTATGACCATGAATCTTTCAAAATGTCTTTAGATTGAGTATAGCCTCAAGGCATTGAATCTGTCTTGATAGTCCATTTACTTTACCTCTGTAATATTAGAGGGGAAGATTATTTGCACTGCTCCAATTCTATTTAGATCTATCTCTTTTAGTTTGATCCAGAGAGGAGAGCAATAGTCAATGACTAGTTGGATAAATTGTTTCCAAGCAGTCAACATTGTCCTTTTATCTATAGTCAGAAAGGTTCTCATGGCCAAGGAACTCAGTCTTCTAAGACTTCTGCCACTGGCCTCAACCTTTGCAATTTGTTACCTTTGCAATTGCAAAGGTAATTAACTTTGCAATTGCAAAGGTAATTACCTTTGCAATTACCTTTGCAACCTTTGCAATACTTAAATTACGCAGGCTTTCTTCTACTTCTATAGCTGTGTTATTGCTAGAATTATATGAAGCTTTGGTTTTTAGGTCACAATTTTTTCCATATCTCAGTGATTCAAATTTAGATTTGTTGAATGGCATATTGTTTTCACCAATCCACTTGAAAATTTATTTCAGATCAGTTTGAACCATTTCTACATCACTCAAGTCCTTGACAATGCCCCAGTAGAGTTCAAAGCTGTATGTCAGCCTGACATTTGCTCTTTTTCTTTGTTATTATATAACATTGGGAGAATTTTTTGTAGTATTATTATAAGAGGAGAGTCTATATTAGTATTCATACAATAAAAGTTAAGGTTAGGTTTGGTTGAGGTAGGTTTTATAAATTCCTCATTTCTGATTTTGGGTATTTTTTAGGGTAAACACTAGGCTGACATGGGTTTGGTACGTTCACTTATACAGCACCTTCCTGACACACAAGACTGACATTGTGTTTAGAACCACCCTCCAATGCCTAGTACTCAGGTATCATTTGCAAAGCAAGAGATTGATGTATGTGGACAGTTTTGGCCCAGATCATTAGCCAATATTAAGAAAAGCAGTGAGCTAAACACATGGCCTTTTAGGACCCAACTAAGGACTTCCACTGGTACAGAGGTTCCTCCATTCACAACCACACTTCAAGTTCTGCCTTTCAGAAAGATTTTGATGCATTTGTGAACATTCTTCTGGATACCAGCATTATATAGTTTTGATTAGGGTATACTGTGATCTACCTTATTAAAGGCCTTGTCAAAATCAAGCTGAATCACATCCACATTTGATCCATCACACAATGCATTTATTATTTTGTCATAATGCTCTAACAGTTGGGTCAACGCGCTCCACTTCTGAAACCATCTTGCATGGAGTTGAACCATTCATTTTTTCCAAGAAAATTCACTATTTTGCCCTTATATTACAATTTCAAATATTTTGACTACATGTGATATAAAATAAATAGGTTTGTTATTTGATTGGCTTGTGAGGCTACCTTCTTTTGCTGGAGAAAAGATGACGGCATGTTGCATGGTCTGTGGGATATCGGAAGTGTCCAAAGACTTATTCTACAGCATTTGTAGTGGTCTTGACAGTACCTGTTTGCATTGTTTCAGTAGAACAGCTGGGATGTTGTCTGGTCCAGATGCACTATTGCTACCTATGTCATCAATAGCTTTGTATTTTCAGAGATGTCAATGTTCAGATCAGTCAATGAACATTTGAAGGCAATTTCAGGATTTCTCTGATTAAGCATTAGGGTACTTAATACCTACCCATTTGTAATTTTCACTCACAAACTCACTCATTGCTTTATTTTCATCTACCAGTTGACTAGATTCATCAATTAAGGGAACAATTCTAGTTTTGGAGTTTCAAAATTTCGCTACATAGGCAGAAAAAAAACTAGAAGTTTTGTACTTTTTTCAATAGCTGTCACTTCATTTTCTCTTCTCTCTTGATCATGTGAACCTTTTATCTGCTTTTCAATCAAGATGATAGCTTCTTCCTATTTTTTGCGTCTAAAATGGTTTACTTCGTTGCATAGCTACTACATTCTGTTTAATTGCTTGCTTTTTCATGAGCAATGTTCTTTCTGAATAATACTTACTTCTTTTGGGTATTTTTCTTTGTATTGGCACTTGATGCAAACACATTTGCAACAGTATGTCATCATAGTTATTTTTTGCTTCCTCTGCACTGTTGGCCTGATGATGAGTTGTTTCTAGTCAATATTTACCCAATTTATATCTGCACTGAAGAAGTTCAGTTGTCAAAAAGTCATGTTAAGTGTCCCGGAAGAAAAGTTGTATTTCCTGTGTTCCTTCTCAGTAGGTCAGCATCTAGACTTATTTCAATCACATTATGATCTGATAGTGCAGTTTCAGTTATTTTGATGCGTTTTATATAGCGTCGACCGGGATGACTCCCCGCGTTTGCGCATACTTTGAAATAACTCAAAAAGTACGCGGCCAAGAAACTTCGTATTTACTGTGTGTATAGCTACTATAATGATCATAAAGCACCGTAAGTTTCAACATTGTATCATCAACCAAAAAAAAATTATTCACAAAAAAACGTTTTGCAAGCTATGGCCCCCAATCATGGGTGACTTCCCGCACCCAACGGGGTGACTTCCCGCACCCCCCATTTATCAATAATTGAAACGCGAATGAAAAGTTTGAGAGTACCAATCAAAAGAGCATGCCTATATTAGTATATGTCAGTTGCTAAAAATAAAATGTCAAGTAAAATATTACGTCTGTGACAGGTGTTTTTGATGCTCGTCTTTCACTGCATCATACCTGACTGTGGAGGGATCTTTTTTCTGAATTTGAAGCGGGAAACAAAGTTTTTCTTCAATAATTGCAATCTAACTTTACTGGAAGTCATTTCTCCACATCCTAAACTAATTATTACCCTAAAGTATCAGTAAATGAGCAAATATTAGAAAAAAATTATCTTTTTAATAATATGATGAAATATGTAAAAAATGTATTTCGTCATTTCTATAGCAAGCTTACTTATTGCATTACCATGAATACAAGTCATGCTAGGTAAGGTATTGTTATCTTGATATGAAAATGTGATGAAAAATATTGTTCCTGGACATTAAACATAAGTCAACACTTAGGCTTAGACTTGTCACCATGTGTTATAAACATCGGGTCAATATAAAATTAGTTACGCATTTTGAAATTAGCTGTGGTGTCATTATTGTTTGTCATTTACTCCCAGATGTCATTATATGTGCAAAAAATTGCATTTTACTAGTTTTCATTGAAGAAAAATGAAGATATTTAATAACAAAATAGGTGCGGGTAGTCACCCCCGATCGTTTTCACCTGGATCGACTCCCCGCAGCTGTATATTTGTATATATCTACAAAAGCATTACCACCAAATTTGGTCTCAATTCAATGGGAACTCTAGACACAGCATCAAAGTTTGTGGAACGTTTATTTTTCCAGACCAAAATTATCAGGGACCTAAAAAACGCACCTTCACTTTGGCAATTTTTCATAAATTCTGTGCGCGTATCAAATTTCTATAAGTAGCTGATACTTACTAACAAAGACCTGCTCTTTCAAGCCCGGTTGTCAAACAGTAACATTTCCAACGTCTTGGTGCCCAAAAGGGGGGTGCGGCAGTCACCCTGTGTTTCCGACCGCAGGGAGTTACCCCGGTCGACGCTAGCTACTACCCGAGTTGAAAAACACTCGATCCAAATATTGTCATTTTGTCTCTGCTTTTCAATAATTTAGGTAAGAAAATATTCATTTTCAAATTTGAACAGTGTTTCAGCTTGATTTGTGGCAGCTTCCGTGTGACTTTTGCCAATGATATAGCAACCATGTGCTGCTGCATGATCATTATCTAACCATTTGATGAATGGAAAATTAATAAAGTCTCCACAGAGAAATTTTTTAAATTCAGTCTGATCAATGTTCAACATGTACGTCCGTAAGATTCCGAGAGCATCTTCAATATGTAGAAACTCAGTTTAGTGGTCTATACACTATATAGCTATAATTATTATGTTTTTCAGCTTATCAACTTGAACAGCAAGACACTTGCAGTAATAATTGGAAATCCTAAACTTTTCTTGGCTTCCAAGACCCTCTTTCACTTAGACTCTAACACCACCATATTTTCTATTTGTCTGGTTGCTTCTGAAAAAAAAGTGTAATTTCCAATATTCTTTTGCAATTTTTTCAATACTTTGCTCGGTGCCTTGTTCTCTTTTACTAGTTGACAGAATTCTTTGATGAAGAGGCTAATTTTGGAGGCTGAAAATTTAGATGCATAGCATCAACTGAGGTGACTCCCTGCATACCTACTTAGAGGGAACTCAAAAAGTAGAAAACCTAAGAACTTAGCATTCATGATATGTATAGCTTCTGTTGTGACCTTGAAGTTACGGTCAAGTTTAAACATTTTATCATGAACTTGAAATAAATTATTTGCAGAACAACATGTGGGAGCTATGCCTCTTAAATAAGTGTGACTCCCCATATTGGATGGTTCCTCTCCTCCTTATATGTAATAGAATTACTTTGAAAATTAAGAGTTTGAAAGGGCCAATATATAGAGAATGCCTCTATTAGTATATATTGCATACTTAAAAGAAAGTATGGGATTTTCTTTAGGTCTGATAGGTCTGTTTCATAACTTGCCCTTAGCTGCAGTCATTCATGTAAGTTGTAGGGTCAGCATTTAGAATTTTATCACATGAACTTAATTCCTAAATTGTTGCTGTTATCATTCAGGGGAAGTTATTTATTTACACTTTGAAATTATGAAATTATGAACCTCAAGTATGAATTCTTTAACAAATAGCTATGAAGGATAGCTATATTATGGATGTCATAATACCTGACTTCTCTTAAGCACATGATGTGGTGAGTCATAGTGTGCTTCTAAAGCTGGAATCCTTGGGTGTTTCACCGTGTTTGCAATTTATAGCCGGTCTGGTTATTGACATTTCTCTGACAGAGCAATTAGTGACATTAAATGTTTGTGTGGGCAAAGTTGATGTGAATAGTGGTCCTTGGACTGCTGATGTTCTTGATCTATATCAAAAACATCTCAAGTGGCCTTGCATGCAAGTTCAAGGCATTTTAAACATACTGACTACAAGTTGTACTTGAGATACTTGCATAAGAACACTGAGCCTGCCATCCTGGCCCATCTAGGGGGTTCTGTCAGTCCAATGTGGGTTGGTTACAGTTACTCTCTTAATAGGTTCTGGAATATTTTACACACACCATATTTGTGTGGTGGCTGGTGGGTTGGCAAACTAGTTGTTGGTATCATCTGTTTGTTGGTCCCTGTAGTTTATGCTGTCCTTATACATTGCACAAATTCACCCACTTATTGAGCGTGCATCCTGCGTTGGGAAAACTGAATATTGTGGGGACTGCAGATTGCTGGAGTCTATTCAAAGGAGATGGATCAGAAACATTGATGCACTCTCTGATATGGAATATAGTAGTTGTTTGCAGAACTTGGATTTGTTTCCTCTCAAGGGCTGGCTTTTGAGGGCAGACCTGATAGAATCATGGACAATTTTGAATGGCAAATTAGAGGATTTGCTAAATATGTTTTCTTTGACTCCAAGATTTTGTACCATGGGTCATTTGCTGAAGTTGGTGTTTCCTCCTTGCTCCTCTGATTTGCACAGTAGGTCCTTCAATGTGAATCATTAATTATTAAAAAATAGTTGCAGCACTGGCTGGGATAACATCCCAACCAATGTAATTAAAGCTATAATATATATCTGGAACTTTTGTAGCTCCCTTGACCCAACTTATCAATAGGTCTCTCATGCAGGGAGTTTTTCCTGATGCACTCAAAATCACTAAAATTAGACCAATATATAAAAAGAGAAAAAAAAGACATGACCAAATATTGCCCAAAGCATTATCAAGAATTGATTGGCCACTTGAATTTGTTCACCTGGGTGTTTGTGAGGCCAATAGTGTGTTCCTCACTATACTGAAGAGTCTGATAGACTTACATGTGCCTCTTGCTGGAGACTTGCCTAGGGTACCATGGTCTGTAAGACATCCTCACGGGTTGAAAGTGAGGAGAACAAATGGGTGGGATGAGTACAAAATTTAAAGAAGGAGGTTTTGCAGAAATTATCAAAATATTTTTGAGCCACTAGCTACCTTTCTTGATCTCAACTATCAGTTTTGAAATCATGCTTTGTTCAGCCGATCTCAGTATGAGGAATACCTTATGCAACAGTATAGTGACTCCCCAAAGCTGTTCCATGCTTGTATACAAAGGAAGAAGAAAGGTTGTCATGGTGTTGGACCACTCAGGAATGCAGGTGGACAGCTGGTTTACAATCCTCTGGAGATAGCTGAGCTTCTATCATCTGCCTTCTCTGATGCATATAGAGAGGATGTTCCTCCCAATCCTGCTCCTTACCAGTTATTTGATGGCCAAATGAGCCAGTTTGCCATAAGGTCTTGAAATATTTATGACGTTCTGGCAGGGCTCCATGTTAGTTCAGCAATTGATATCTCACCTTTTATCACCTTTGCAGCCCTCCACAGCCCCAACAGCCCCGCCCCCAGGGCACGCAGGCATGGGAGGCAGTACACCTCAACACGCCAGCAATCAAAAAGAACAGCAGGGCGCTGGTTGGAATGCGCTCAATAGGTCTTAAGAAAACAAAACAACAAATACAGTCAACAACTGCAACCAACTGTCAGCAACACAAATAAAGCCACAAGATCACATGAAATTGGGTCTAGCTAAACTCAAACAACACTGCCCCCAATTCCTCCGCCAGGACCCTCTTGAAGCCGCAAAATGAATCACACTGCACCACATCAGCGGGCAGCCAATTCCAAATCTGCACACAGCAAAAATGAAAGAATCTGCGTTCATAGTCTGTCTGACAGCAAGGAACCACCAGCTTGAAAGAATGCCCACATGTGCCAACATCCAGAGCTCTCTCAAACAGAGCAGACAAACCTGGATCCATAGAACAATGAAAAATCTTCCAACACTTGACAAATTCTGAACGCAACAACCTCTCCCTCACAGAAAACAACTCCATTGCTTTGAGCCGCTCACCATAGTCTACTCCGCCCATCCCATCAATCTCCCTGGTCCACCTCCTGTGCACAGACTCCAACAATCTTAGCTCCCTCAATTATCCCACATTCCACACATATGAGCAGTAGTCCAAGAAAGGTCTTATATGAGTAATGAACAAAGAGACCATAAAAATAGAACTCCTAATGACAGTAGAGCGGAGCAGGCTGGTCGCCAGAGTGGAAGCCTTTCTTACAACACGTTTGAAGTGGAGATGGAACCGCAGCTTTGAGTCTACAAGCATTCCCAAGCCCCTGAAGGAATAGACAAGCTCAAATAACACACCATTCAAATTATAAGCAATTCTATCATCAATCTGCTCCAATTCAAGGAAGCCCCTGTAGAAACGCATAAAAACACACTCGTCAATGTTCAACAAAAGATTTTATGACAACAACACAGACTGCACCAAATTCAGATCCCTCTACAAGGAAGACACACCCAAGCAAACTGCTCGTACATTAGCGGGGAAGCTCGAGTTAAATTTGAAGTTGTCAGCAAAGGCCTCTCACTTACAAGCCACACCTGCTGCAACATGATTGACATATAGCAGAAACTAAAGTGGACCAGCACAGAACCCTGGAGCACACCACTTGTCACCTCCTGGAAGTCACTAACAACTCACCTCACAGAAACACACATTTGCCTCCCTATCAGAAAATTACGAATCCAATCCAACAGCATCCGGAATACTCACACATCTCAATTTGTCCAGCAAAACCAAGTGACTGATAACATCGAACGCTTTAGAAAAATCCAGAACAAGCACATCAACAACCATTCCTTCATCTACCCGATCGGCAACCTCACCATAAGTAAGCAAAAGTTGGTCTTCAGTGCTCCTTCCCACCCTAAAACAAAATTGACCCTCAGACAAAATGCCAGAATCTTCCGAAAAAGACACCACCTAGGACACAATAACCCACTCCAGCACCATACAGCAAACAGAAGTAAGACTCACAGGTCTGTTATTGAGAGGGTTACTTCTTGAACCAGACTTGAATATAGGTACAACACGAGATTCCTTCCAGCCCTCCCGTAAAACTCCCAGGCATGGGTGGACTCCATCCTAAGTTGCTGAAGGAGTGTGCTGTGCAATTGACACAGCCTTTCTTTATAATTTTTAATCTTTCTCTGCAGAGCAAAGTGCTCCCTGATGCATGGAAGAGTTCATTGGTGATTCCAATTTCTAAAAGTAAATCTAGATTTGATCCCCTCAACTATTGTCCAGTTAGCCTTACCTCTGTTTGCTGCAAATCGATGAAGAGGATTGTTGCTGTTGTGCTGGTGGACTATTTTGAGTCTTACCAGCTCCTTCCTTCCAGACAGTTTGGATTTAGGAAGGCTAGATCAACAGAGGATCAGATGTTGCTGGTCTATTTGGATGTAGTTAAGTCTGTTGATGCTGGTATGGTTGTGGATATGGCAATGCTTGATTTTTCAAAGGCATTCGATGTTGTTTCCCATCCCATTTTGCTTTTGAAGTTCCACAGGGTTCAGTCTTGGGTCCAGTCCTCTTCCTCGTATATGTTGATTTTTTTGATGGATGACCTTGTATCTAAGTTTTGTGCATTTGCTGATTATTATGAAATTTATTTGTCTTTCCAACCTCATGATGTTGTTGGTGGTGTGTCCATTTTTCCGGGAGACCTTGACAAAATATTCCAGACTGCATCTTCATGGAATTTGTCATTGAACCCTAGCAAGTGTGTTCTTTTACGTTTCAGAAGAGGTTTTGCTGGTTGGATTGGTCCCGGTGCAGAGGCTGTTCACACTCTATGGGGGTGCTCGTTTGGAGCTGGTCCAAGTTTGTTGCGGTTTGGGAGTTCATGTAGATGTTGGTCTTGAGTTTCATGGTCCTGTCAGAAAAGTTGTGTGGCAAGCTGCTGGTCTTTGTAGTGATTTGCTTAGGTCGACAGTTAATAGAAGCCCAAATTTTATGGTAACAATCTTTGTGGCACATGTCAGTTCCATTCTTGATTACTGCTCCTATATGTGGAATCTTGGTCATGTCCAGGATGTGGAGTTGCTTAAGTCTGTTCAGAGGAGGTGGACAAAACAGGTGCATGGTCTGTCTGAGATGTCCTATCATGACAGACTGATATCTCTGCATTTGTTCTCAATCAAGGGCAGGGGACTGAGAAGTGACCTCATAAAGTATTGGAGGATTCTGTGTTGTGACACAGAAGGTTTTGATTTGTCCATTCTGTTCCAAAGGTTGTGGGATGGAGATCCAATCTACTCTGCTTATTCCTCTTGAAATTAATGGTCCAATTTAATGCTTGCAACCCTAGTTATAAGTTGATAATTAATTCACCTAAGTAGCAAATGTTGTCTTCAGAACAGATCACACTGACAAAGACTTGGTATGTATCATCTGTGTGTATTCTGATTTTGAGATGTGTCCGTGTGCGGATTGACTTGCTTGCTGATATATTGTAGTTGATGAATATTGCTTTCTGTAAGCAAGCCTTTGCTGATTTTATCTATGAGGGATTTTTAGATTTTGACTAGCCAAATGTAGTTTCTCATGTTGAGTAATGTATGTATGCATATTGTTTTATATGTATATATTTGGTATGTTGCGACTGATAGACTAGCTGTATAGGTAATCAGTTGTCTGAAAACAAATTTTTGAATTTTTTGCCACCATTTGATTTGCTATGCTTTCACAGTACCGGTGTGCTGTGGCATTTGTGCCTCTTGTCCTGCTCTGCACTTCTTGGTTTGTTGAGCAGTCTTGAGGTCACCAAGGTGAGATACCTTGGTTTCGAAAAGAAGTTTACACTTAGGCCTGAGTAAGTATGGTCACCTACATTTACTTCATCAATGCACAATTTCCTCTTTCAACTCACATTTAATTGAAAACTTGAGAAGAAAATGTCCAACATGAGGGTGTCTGTTACATTACTCACATATTGTTTGGCACATGATACCAATTTTGAAACTAACTGCATTGTTATGTGTGGTTGTTGAGTTGCACGGGAGAGTGCTGATCAAAAGGATTAGAGACTGTACAGACTGTGTAATTGAAGAGGGACAGTGTGGCTTTAGGAGTGGTAGAGGATGTGCCAATCAGATTTTTGTAGCAAGACAGGTCTGCAAGAAGTACCTTGCCAAAAGAAAGGATGTGTTCTGGGCCTTCATGGATCTGGAGAAGGCATACAACAGGATTGACAGGGAAGTACTGTCGAGGGCACTGCGTTTGTATGGAGTGGGCGGACATCTGTTGAAAGCAGTGCAGAGATTCTATGTTGGCAGCCGAGTATGTGTCAGAGTGGGAAGCAAGGCGAGTGATTGGTTCACAGTGAAAGTGGGACTAAGACAAGGCTGCGTGATGTCTCTTTGGCTATGCAACCGCTGTATGGATGAAGTGGTCAGGAAGGTGAACGCCAGTGTGCTGGGTCGTGTCTTGGAACTGTTGGAAGCAAATGGGCGGAGTTGGCAGTTGAGCCAGTTGCTATTTGCATATGTTACGGCCCTGGTTGCAGATTCAGAGGAGAAGTTACGTAGGCTGGTGTCTGAGTTTGGTAGAGTGTGTGAGAGGAGGAAGCTTCGAGTGAATGTGGGTAAAAGGAAAGTAATGAGATGCTCTAGGACGGTCAATGCAAGCAAAATTAGTGTCCCCCTAAATGGAGAGCTCTTGAAGGAAGTTCAGTGTTTTGAGTATCTGGGCTCCCATGTGGAGGTAACTGAACTTGTGGAAACTGAAGTGAAAACGCGAGTGAAGGAGGGGTGTAAAGTGTAAGGAGCTGTAGGACGTTGGAGATGGAAGCAAAGAGTGGGCTGTATGAGGGTCTTGTTGTCCCAACTGAGCTCTACAGAGCTGAGACTTGGGGGGGGGGGGAGCAGAGGAGAGAAAAAGTTAGAATGTTTTCTAGATTAAATGTTTGATGAGCATGGCTGAAGTAACGCTGAGAGACGGAACACCATCGACGTGGTTCGTATCAGAACAAGGATGGTGAAGAAGTTGGAGAACAGAGTGGATTCGCACGTTCTGAGATGGTTCGGGCACATGGAGAGGATGGATGAAGGGAGATTGGTAAAACGGGTGATGAATGCGGAGGCGAGTGGTCGCAGGCCTAGAGGTAGATCGAAGTTTGGGTGGATGGATGGTGTGAAGCAGGCGTTAGGAAGGAGAGACATGAATGTGGAAGTAGCGAGAGAGCGTGCAATGGACAGGCGGGAATGGAGAATGGTTAATTTTTACGCTGCTCTGATGTGCTTTCCCGCCTTTGGCATCCCGTTTTCGGGATGTTCGTGCGTGCGGGGGCCCGGCCATTATGACGCGGCGGTAGTAAACCAGTGAAAACTGTAGGGCCCTGCTGCTGGCAATGGATCCTTGGACCGCACTCGTGACATAGTGTGTGTTGCGGGGTTACCGGCCGGACCCTTTAGCACAAAAGGGCCAAGTTGTGTGAGTGTGAGCATATGAGGGTGTGAGGTGTGCCTTGCCGTCGGCCCGCCTCTTTTTCTGGGGGATGCGGCCTAGTGTCTGTATCTGTATTAAGCATATGCCAACCAGCGCCCTGCTGCAGTTTTTCTGCCTTGTTCTTTCTAATTGCCTGCGCAGCCATGCCTGCATGAGCTGTTGGTGGGGCTGTGTTGTTGCCCTACAATGATGTTGGGAGATGGATTGGATGAAGGATATAGTGTGGATGTCATAATGCTTGACTTAGAAAACATTTGATGTGGTGAGTCACGGTGTGCTCCAGGCAGACAAGAAGTGATTGAAGTCATCCTTGTTGGCGACCTATTAATGGAAAAGTTGGGATATTTGGCAAAAGGCTGAATAGGAGTGGGAATTTGGTCCCTGAATTGCTGGAGACCTGTTAGCTGGAAATCTTGAATCTGTCCAGGGGAGGAAAGCATACTACATGAGATAGGAGGTACCAAAAGTCATGCATACCATCTGCAATTTACTCTATTAATTATCGCGTTTATGTGATAATAGCTCACCTGGCTCTCTCTTATTCAGCAGAGGAGAATGAAGCAATGATGGCTTTTTGCTCTATTTTTGTACTGACTGGTTGTAGTTCTTTGTGATATTATCTTGCCTGTATTTTATTGGTCTGTTGATAGTTTGATTAATCGTTTTCATCAAATTGAAGCACTTTTATGATTGCTCTACCCATCTTGGGCTCTCGCAGTATATCACCTTTGCATCTCACTTCTGCAGCCCCCCACAGCCCTGACAGCCCCGCCAACAGGGCAATGCAGGCATGGGAGGCATTTTACCTCGGCGCGCCAGCAATTAGAAAAAACAACATGGCATAAAACTGCAGTAGGTGTGAGAAATTTGATTGCTCTGCCCATCGTGGTATCTCCCAGTAGGTGAGAGAAAGTTGATTTCTCTGCCCAACTTGGGCTCACGCAGTTGGTGTGAGAAAGTGGATTGCACTGCCGATCTTGGTCTCTCCCAGTAGGTGAGAAATTTGAATGCTCTACCCAACTTGGGCTCTCAGTAGGCGAGGGAAATTACATTTGTTGATATGGCCGACTGTCCTAATTTGGTGCTGACTCCAGAAGGGAATTGGATGGCAAATGCAGCAGTTTGACCTCCCGTCCTGCTCTGTTTTTTTATCCTGTTGTAGAAACTGTAGTGGCTTGCTGCGTTGTTTGAACATTTTATTGCCAAGCTCACTTAGATAATTGAATAATTAGTTGAATATTTAACAAAACTAAGATAACGAGTCATTGTGGGCGACTCAACAGTATTCTCTACTGTGCTGACATTCACACGTCTGCGTTAGGTTGCTTTAGTCTGTCGAGTTCGAGGCAGCACTTCTCTCTCTCACTATAACTGGCTGTGACATAAAATTGAAGTTAATTTTCCTGCATCTAATACGATTGAGACAAATTTGATATTTTTTATACTGATTGCCTTATCAACTACACTATGAGCTTAACGTTTTGTATTATTTTCAGAGTAGAGTTTTGAGTACATTATCTCTGCCTCTGAATCATGTCTTCCATCCGCAAAATAGTCCTTACTCTATCCCGTGGGTCACGAAGTTTCGTTACTGGACGTGCTCGCTGCAACACCTTTACTCCAACAGACGCAGTCATGGACAAGCCTCATCAATCCAAGCTGAATCGTAAGTTTCTCCTCATATTCTGTCTTCATACTATTATTAATTCATTCAATTCCATCGTTAGTATAAGATTAACTAGTGGTGGTACCCGTTGCTCTACTGACAAGTGAACTGAGTCGTTCGAGATTAACCGTTTTGTAAGACTGTACGAGCTTGTGTACCTGACTGGTAGCTGCTGCATTCTCTACCACGAGATATCGTTAGTTGTACCCCGAGTCCAACCTGGTTCCCGGTCTATCGTTTTTTGTCTTGAATTGTATTTTTTTTGACATTACCTTCCATCTCGACAACACGACGTAATCGCGTTGCCATGTTACGTTCGCCATGGAATCAATATTGTTGCCATATTACGGCCGGCGATGAAAGGTCTCGTAGCACGTGCAAGGTCTAGCTACGTTACGACCAGGTTTGCTGGACAGTTGTATTTTTTCTTAGAACTGTTGAGCTACAATGGTTCGTTTCACACTTCAGCCAGGAGCAGATGCCGCTCAGCCATTGCAATTCACTAACATCGACGCCAACACAATCACATTATATCAGAAACAAACACTTTTTTATTCTGAAAATGTTGTATACGAAATGATTAAATATCTCTGACATCTCAGCGGCGTTCGCCGTTATAACAGCAAAGCTCTCTAAAATTAGTTGTGCACAACAGCACATCTGTTTACCGTCTGTATCTACATCTTGGGTACAACAAAGACGAATCACTTTCAACATAGGCGAAAATTTCTGAGTATCTTTTCACAGGACCGTACATATGTTGAGAACTAAATCCCGTATCCGTGAAAGGGTATTGAGCGTCATCAAAAGCTCAGTATCCTTGACCATTTAGCTAATTAATGAAATGTACTCCTAATTTGGCTATTCTCTTTCAGTTTGAAAATATACTGGTGCAGAAATTCGTGTCTTCGTTGACGGTGGAACCGCACGGCCTGTTGTTCCTCGTTAGAACGTTTATTGCATTTATTGGCAATTAAGTTTATATTAATGAAACCCTTGATAACGTGTATACTTCGCTCTGAAGCTTCCAACCGTTTATCCGATGCAACTATTGTGCATCATAACCCAGTAGTTAGTTTAATGCAATAATGATTCCGCTCGTTACCCGACTATCAGCGTCTTTTGCAGGAAATTATTCACAATCTGCGTATATTTTTTTGCAAATGTTCAAGCCGCCGCAGTTCCATGCGACGCTAGGCACCAGACCACATAGTGAATATCGTGAGTTATCCCTTGACAACGATTCCTGTTCTAAACACGTTTAGATCACTCGGGGTGAGTTCCCAATCAAGTAATTCCCAACTTGATTCTCTCCGCATCATGTCGCCCGTTCTGTGTTGCTTCCCAACTAGTCTCTTTCTCATGATCAGGCAGCAATTAGAGCCACCGCTGGAAGATGGACTAATATAGCACAAGCAAGATCAGTAGCTACGATACAACGCTTTCTCAATGACCTCCATGTGGACAAAAAAGTTGAGTCTCGTATCATAGTCGCATTGAAAATGTTGACATTTGATTCCTGTGTTCATAGTACTCTTCACCCGTAAGACAATTTCCTCGTCATTTCTATGCCATTAAATATCTAGCTTCTAGCAACATTTTGTCGGGAATACAGTAAGAATGTTTGAATACGTGCAAACGCGACGACGTTCACTCTTTATCTAATCAGCTTGTGCGAGGGGAGATAAATTGTGTTGTAGTCTTACCGCTGCTAAAGATGAAAGGGAGTAAGAGGTACCGCTCTCTGAATATATGGACAATTCAAACGCACCTAAAGCGTAACTAAAACGAACAGATGTAATCCCATCCGAATCATAGCTTGGGAACATTTCAAGTTCGAGGAACTGAATAACCGCCCTCCTCTTACCTCTGTAGTGTTCTTAATACGGCATTATTCTTCACTTCAAAGGTCCGTTTTCGTAGTGCCAAGGTAGCCCACATGGCTTTTCGCTGCGCATATCGTAATATTATAAATAATATTTTAAAACTCTATTTCCCTTCAATTCCAACCCAGCCCTCGTAATTCTTCCTATCTTGTTATTGATGAAGTGAGATGCTTTCATGTTCAGGAGTCGTAAAAACACAGAGATTTTATATGGTTTCATTTGTATAGGTATACAAATATTAAATAATTATGTTATATTACAAAGGTGGACTAATTATATGTGCTAACAAATCGGAAAACCATACATAGAATAAATTATATTTCTGACAACTATTAATTACCAAATCACACTGCTCCAATCATGATCCTGTCAATAAACTTCATCAACCCCTGATACATCTTGTTTCCAAAGTGCATTCGCTGTCCGATTTCCGTGTCCCCTGTTCTTGTGAGTGTGTCTCTGACCTATTGATGCATCTCTCACCCCTATTTGAGTATCTGACCCTACATTTTTTTCTGATCCATGCATTTCTCTGTATAGTCCGCGAATCCTCAGACCTAGATATACTGTATGTGACGTCATGGACTGTTGTTTCTCCGAGCGGTGATCGTGAATTTGGATTGCACTATCGTAAAGAACAAACGGTTTGTGAAGTCTAATATAGCTCAAAGGGGATATCTCGAAACCCGTTCGTCCAATCTTTTCCAATTTTTGTGTTTCACCGTGTTGCGTATATCTGCATATTAATAAGGAGCAGATACACAGACACTAGGCCGCATCCCCTAGAATGGGGGGTGGCCGACACCAAGGCGCACCTCACACCTTCATACGCTCACACACACAATCTAGCCCTTTTGTGCTAATGGGTCCGGCCGGTACCCCCGCAACATACACTCGGGGTGACGAGTGCAATCCGAGGTTCCGTTGTCAGCAGCAGGGCCCGACAGTTTTCACTGGTTTAACCCCGCCCTGTCATAATGGCGCCCCCCCCCCC